>VIAB01051269.1:4959-15500 GCA_009801035.1 Oophaga pumilio | reverse complement strand
CCTGTACACAGCTGTGCACACCTCATGTGTGAGCTCCCATGTATAAGTATATGCCTTTCTATGATGTTTGCACTGCTGTTTCCTGTCACTCCTGCGGCTCCTCTTCCCCTGGTACCATGCCCTCGCTGTGTGCCCCCACTTGGTATTGTTACTTATAACTCAGTACGTAATGTTCCCAGAGTGTGAGAATAAGAATACAAACTTGTAAATGTCTAGAGGGGTTTATAGTATAAGTGTCTCTTTGTAATGGCGTACATGACATGCGTGCACGGTTATCTTGGTGCGCTGTATTCAGATACCAGTGGGTGCATGTCATGTGCATTTTGATATGATTTTGACTGTGACTTACATAGGTTTTTTATTTCTCATCCTGGAAATTTAAGGCCGCTTACAGGTGAGAGTATTTCATGTTTCATGTATGGACCGCAATGCACAGAACGGCAGAGATTACTTAGGTCTACAAACAATTTTTTTTCCGCTGACGAGGTTTTTTTAATGATTTAGGGTATTTTGAGGGTTCAGAATGAAAAAATCCCATTACTTTTGCTGAATTGATTCTAGTTTTTGAGAATTTATCCATGAAAATAATTAATTCTCCGAGTGCGACTTGTGTGTGATAAGTAATGCAATAGCTTTTGACTCTTTAACAGTGTCTTAGGTAATGAAATATCCCATATAATTATTTTGTATCAATTTGCAGACTAACAATTGTATAAAAGCGATTTTTTTTTTGAAGTCAGAATTCTATTGTAATGAAATAACTATTAAATATCTCAGAAACTAGAGCCAGTCATCTTCTTAAACTGCACCATAAACTTAATATAAACCCGCTCAGATATTGTTGGCACCAAAGTCACTGCGTATAAGTGTTATCCTTCCCCGAACACACAGCCTCATATTTTCCTATCAGGCTGTCACTACGGATCAGGTGGCTCACAGAGACTGTCCATGTATTGTGATCCACGTAAGGATCATGAGAAAGGCTCGTCTGAAAGCTGCCCAAGACTTGGGCCTCCTAGTGACTTGGTGGGTGATACATGACATGCAGCCAATGATTGCACTGTGCCGCTACTACATAATGTAATACGTGAATATTTTCCTGTTACGTTGCACAAATCATAGAAAATCCTAATGATTTTTTTTTGTATCAAAATCACAGCATGCAGACCAGCAAGTGACACTTTGCTGGAATCAGGGTCTCAGCCCCTACATCATGCTGCTCTCAGATTGCTGGAATCAGGGTCTCTATCCCTTCATCATGCTGCATAATACAGATCACATAACAAAGCCACGGTGACATATTCCCATTAATTTGCATTGTGTTGTGTTTAGTACCTGTACAGTATGATGTATATTGAAAGTGGCTCTGAAGGTAAGAAGGTTTGGAGTGCGTTGGTCGATATGATAACTCCGTTGTACTGACATTAGATAACTGATTGCTTTGCTATTATTCTGTTTTATTATATTAGACCCTATTGGTGTATACATGTGAATCTTTAGGTTTTCTTCCATGGTTAAAAAGTAATTTCTGTTTGATTTCTAGGTATTTCCAAGCCAGGACCCGTTGGATCGTTCAGACTTCAATGCTGTAGAATATATTAACACTCTGTTTCCAACTGAACAGGTTAGTCTGATTATAAAGGTAATGGATTACGGCAGTGTGAGTACTTGGCACCAGTTCCATCAGAGCAGATGTGCTGTGTTTAAGGGGTGATCCAGGACCTAAAATGATCTTTCTAAATGCCTATCTTTACACCCTAACCACTTTTGTAATTAGCTTTATTATAGTAATGGCCTACATCTCTCCCTATCGTGCTTATCCCTAAATGTTTTTTTTTTTACTGTACTTCCCGAGGATTCTTAAACAGAACGTGACAGAAGGCTGGGCCTGCACTTCCCTGCAGCATCATTAGTACAGGACATTGTCAGATGGCCGTGCTGCAGTTACTTCCTACAGTTTCTTGCATCATCGCCTACTGAGGTTGTCCTGGATCCTGAGTAAAATGGCTAATGGATGCTGTGCGAGAGGCGAGTGCAGCGCCGGCACTCTGCTTCTATCGCCTCCCACCAATGTTCTAACTGTGAAGCCAATCGTCATAAAGGGGCATAGATAGAAGCTGTGTGAGTGACGCCAGTGCCACCCCACCGCTTATTATCAACACTACAAGTCCAGCAGTGATGATGGCTGCTTTAACGCTTGAGAGAATAATTACTACATCAGCAGGAGAGTCCTCAATACATGTAAATAAAGCTGAACTGATGGCAATATGTAGGGTTTTCCTTTTTATTTAAGTATACATAGAGAAATCACCAATCAATAAAACATAGTGATGCAATAGTAAAATGTTCAGTGCAAATAAAAAGGTTATGTCTCACCAAGTTCTGGATGCCAGATCACTGACAGATGCCAGAGTAGAGAGCCCGCTGGATAGATAAGTCACATGCTATCCCTTCTCATTTCCGGCATGGCTCCCGTCCTTACCAGCACTGCACTCTTCATGCTATGGTCTTCTCAAACAAAAAACACATTTAGGGATCAGCTACTTAGGGAGACGAAGTGTACAGTATTTTATAACCATAGTTGGGTTATAAAGATCGATATTTAGAAAGGACATTTTAGTATGGGGCCATCCCCTTTATATAAATCAAAACATTTTTATAGAATATAAAAGACGAACCGAACAAGTCAGATAACAGGATGGCTATAAATCAAGGAATAGTCGCATTCGTTGTGCTTGAGTATGAATGAAACTCAATAGCTTTATCCCCAACATCCTCTTACCCCCAAAAGGACCCCTCTCTTTTTGGTGTGCAAATTACAACTAAAACCAGGTAAATTCTAGTACAATAATGAAATGTAATATTTTAATGGAAACCCAAGCTGACGGAAATATAAACTGTCAGAGGACTAATAAATTGAAAATCATATGTGTCCCATCACTTTATTGTTGTATGTAGTATGTTAGTGGTGACAGGGGCCTTGTATGTACCCTGATATCACATTCATTGTGTTGTGAACTTAAAGGGGTTTTCTGGACACAAACCCACCTAACAAATCTGGCTGTCCTTGTAATGTGTCCCTAAAATTCTGTGACCTACGCTTTCCTTTATCTCCCCTTTAGCCTCCTGCAGTCATTATTGGATTTGGTTCTGGTTTTCATTCTGAGCGCTCAATCAGTTTTTCCAGGCTGTAGATGTCATTCTTTTCCTTTTCCTTTTAGCTGTAATCTAAGGATCCTTGTTTTTATAATGTGTACATAGTTATATTCCCAATCTGCTGACTCAGACACAAACCTTATCCAGACGTCCGTGAGTCACGGATGTGTTCTACCTGTGTGGCATCTATGTGCTGTCTGTGATTAACATTGCAGTGGATAGGAGAAGCTTTGCAGATTTTTTTTCCCTATCAGTGAAAAAAAATCACTGATGAAACACTAATGATAAAAACAGACACACAGGCCAAACACTGATGAAACGCTGATAAAAAAACACTGAACAACAGTCCAACTTATGAGAAAAGTCACTGACGCCTGAATGAGATTCTCAGGGTGCACTACTGTCAGGTCTCAGACTGTGATAATTCCTCACTCGTCTACTGCCTGCAGCTCCAGCATTGTCACACCGCTTGGTACAGTTTACCCTCACCGTGCAATTACTTGCCTAAAACTGGGCCCAATCACTCCTCCAGGCCACTTTTCAACCTCCTTTACTTTCACCTATCACCCACTAGGCCACCTACTATATTTCTTTGTGTTCCTTCACCTCATGTCCCTCCCTCTATTGTCCTATCCATTTAATCTTACTATTCTATAGATTTGTTTACATTACCCAATTTTTGCAGCATTGAATGACCACTGAACAGTTAGGGTACCGTCACACTCAGCGACGCAGCAGCAATCCCGACAACGATACGACCTGGCAGGGATCGTTGCTACGTTGTTTTGTGGTCGCTGGTGAGCTGTCACATAGGCAGACTCACCAGCAATCAGAACCAGCTAGCACGCTGGTATCCAGTGTAAACAGCGGGTAACTAAGCGCCGCACGGCACCTAGTTACCCGATATGTACCCTGGATACTGGCTCTCAGCTTCTGCTGTAGAGCGCTGAGAGCCGGTATCCAATGTACATATCGGGTAACTAAGCACCACGCGGCACCTAGATACCGGCTCTTCGCTCTCTACAGCAGACGCTGAGAGCCGTAACCAGGGTACATATCGGGTAACTAGGCGCGGCGCCGCCCTTAGTTACCCGATGTTTACATTGGATACCAGCTCGCTGATCATTGGTCTCCCGCTGTCACACGCAGCGATGTGCGCTGGCCAGCGGGAGACCAACGATGAAAAAAAAGTCCAGGACATTCAGCGACGATCAGTGATACCCAGCAGGGGGGCTGATCGTCGCTGCGTGTCACACATAGCGAGATCGCTGGCTAGGTCGCTGTTGCGTCACAAAATCGTTGACGCTTCAGCGATCTCGCTTAGTGTGACGGGGGCTTTACCTATCCTCGGTGATTTAAAGTGAACCTTTCAGCAGGATTGTGCACAGTAACCTACAGACAGTGTCAGGTCGGCGCCGTTATACTGATTAAAATGATACCTGGGTGATGAAATCCGTCTTGTGGTTGTTGTTTTATCTGTATTTGTAGTTTTCAGTTTGAGATTCTCCTGCTTTGGGCTGGCCTGTGGGCAGGATCTTTATGTGGTGCTCTGCTTACATATTCCTCTGTATGGGCTTATGACAGGTCACTGACCCCTCAGTGATCTGCACCCTATTTTACATACTGCATATACTATGGAGGGTTTAGAATTTTTTTTTCACATTGAGCAAAATGGCAGCAGTTCCTGCGCAGTATCATGTTTAGCATTATGCCTATAATATTGCCAAGTAGAAAAGAAAATTACCTTCATCAAAATGGCGGGGGAGCATGCACAATAGCATCAATCGTGTTCCGATAGATTCTACTGCAGCCAATTTTTTTTTTCTCTACCAAAATGCTGGCGGCACTGCCTGCACAGTAGCATCTGTTGTGTTCTGATAAATGTCACTGCGCAAGTACCGCTGGCGCCATTTTGCTGGAGACAAAAGAAATATTTGGCTGCAGTAAAATGGCGCCGGTGCTTGAGCAGTAGCATCGGAACATAGCGTCTTATGAACATGTCGTAAGCCAATACAGATGGATATGTAGGCAGAGCACCACGTAAAGCCCCACCAGGGCCAGACTGGCCATCTGGCAATTCTGACAATTGCCAGAAGGGCCTGTTTAGTTGTGGGCTGCCTTGTCTGCTACATTATCAGAATCTGCATCCTTAAGATGGCCATAATGTGAACAGTTGTGATGAAGCACAAAGTCGCTGGCTCTGTCACTTACCCCAGCAGGCTGCGGGTGTCCCTTCTGTCTGTGACCTGCTGGAGGTCAGCAGCAACTGGGGACATCAGCGGTGCAATGATGTTACTGCATGGCGCCGCTAGCATACACTGCAAGAATGGATAGAAAGAGTCAGAAGCTGCGGAGGATGCGGTGGCTGGATTTGGTGAGTATAGGGATTTTTTTTATTTTTGGGGGCTGTGAGGAATCATCATACTATGTAGGGGACTGTGAGGTGGACAGTTATACTATATAGGGGGCTATGAGGTGAACCATCATACTATATGGGGGGCTGTTGGGGTACAGTCATACTAGAAAGGAGCTGTAAGGTGAACCATCATAGAGTCTTTGTGGAGGAATAAGACTCTACGCGGGTCATGAAAGGGGGTATCATAGTGAGTGAGACCACTTAGGGGGTTCAGTAGGGTCAAAATAACTGTCTAAGTGTTGCAATTCATTTCCTTCTCCATTCCTTAAAATGTTGGGAGGTATGCTCTGTGACTGTGACGTGATAGGACTTTTTCTATGGGACCTGTTATTTCTATGTACACTTCTACTCAGGAGCATAATTACAATAAAGAGGCACTGCGGGTCATTATTATATGAAGGCACAATGGGGGGGATCGTTATCATTTTTGGGGAAGCAAGGAGTCATTAATAATATAAGAAAGAACGGGATATTTTTATTATTATAAGGAGGTACAGGGTCATTATAAGAGGTCATGGCGGAGCATTGTTAAAGGAGGCACAGGGGAATTATTATAAGGTAGCACAAGTTGTGGTTTGTGTAGAGGTGGTAGAATGTGAGGAGGGTCCTGGAAAATCAGAAAAGTGAAGATGCCTGTGCGTTACATATTACAGGGACGAGTTATGGATGGAATAAGAGATCATGATGATCTGGACCGAAGGAGAAGGGAAAATAAATGACAACAATCAGTGAGAATGTCACTGGTGAGAACCTGCACAATCTACACATATATGGTCTGCAGAGCACTGGTGTCAAACTGAGATTACCATTATATGGTCACTGTATGGTGATCATGTTACCGCAAGTATGTGATTGGCATACATTCGGTCCGGCCTCACTCAATACAAGTGATATTAGCGAAGCTGAGTACAGTTAGTCTGAATGTGGCTGGAGGTGTGCACACCGCATAGTTGTGGTCACATGATGACCGCTCCCAATGCCGGCACCGGGGCATCAACAGTGTGCGCTATGAGGATTCTGAAGTTACATAGACCCCTTTAACAATCAGTATGTTGGTATTATCAATACTGTATATGCTGGTAATATTTGGTTATGATTTGTTGGTTTTTGTCTGTAATATTGCAATATCATTATTTTGATATTGTAAGTATTTAATCTTGTATAGCGATATTATTAGTATTAGAAATATTAGTCTTGTAGTAAATCTTGATATTAGTAATATATCCCCATCTGGTGCTCAGGGGCGAGGGCACCATGGGCCTGTGTGATTTCAAATGTCAGCGCTGAATTTCAGTCACAGCTCCATCCACTGGCCGCCCTGAAGCACGACAATCTCAAATAAGTAATTTTTGGTGATGTACCTAAACCTGTGGTTCATTATTTTGAATTGTTTTCGGCATGTTGCTCAAGGCCCATGGGACATAGCAGCCTGTGTAATGGTGGAAAATAATCATAGCATCAAGTTTCCTTTTATTTATATACAAATGTAAGAACTGTATTTTTCTTCTCTTCCGTACATTGTGATATGTAATGCCATATGTTTACCCGGAGTCCTAATGGATGCACAAATAACACTGTAATACAACAAAGTGGTGTGCCAAATGACAAATAGACTCGTGCTGTATCTTGCAAACTCATAATATTCTTATTAATCATAGAATCATAGGATGGCAGAGTTGGAAGGGACCTCCTGGGTCATCTGGTCCAACCCCCTGCTCAAAGCAGGATTCTCTAAATCATCCCAGACAGATGTATGTCCAGCCTCTGTTTGAAGACTTCCTTTGAAGGAGAACTCACCACCTCTCGTGGCAGCCTGTTCCACTCATTGATCACCCTGTCAAAAAGTTTTTTCTAATATCTAATCTGTGTCTCCTCCCATTCAGTTTCATCCCATTGCTGATAATTTTTCTGATAATTTTACAACTCGTATTGTAGGTGGAATAATAGGTTTTTATGTCTCCTAGAGTCTTTATCTAAGACCAGATTCACACAAGAGTATCATGGTTGCATCTTCCACATCCACTAGAGGTCACTGTTCTCCTTTGTGTGCACATTGGTTATATCTGCTGAGTACACCAGTCAGCCCCAGCTCACCTAATAATCTGCTACTGCGATTGTTTGCTGTTTTATGCGGAGACTAAAATTATAGAAAGGAGAAAAAAACCCTGTTACATTTTGTATTTCTTTTTAAACCACAAAGAGTTTAAATGTTTCTTTAAGAAGTTTGGTATGCAACGTAATACAGTCGTGATAGCTGTTTTTTCTCTTCCCCGTTTAAAGGAAACCGCTCCGCTCTTTATCATAAGGGTCAGAAAAGTTAATGGTGTGATTTACTGTTTTATGTGCAGATTTGTCACAAGTCCCAATCTTGATGCCAGCAAAGTCAATGAGAATCCTGAAGTCTCATACACACGTTGCTTATTTGTGACTTGCTGATTTGGTGCAGATTTAAAACTGCAGCATGTGAATTCTTTCACCGTTTTGCTGCAGATTTCAGTCATACTAATGAGTGGGGAAATATCAGCAACAACTCATGTAAAAAAGCGCGTCAAAAACGTGGCAAAACGTACCTATTTTACAAGGCATTTTTCCTGCCAAGGGTTGCAGCTATTTCTGCACCAAATGGTAATGTATGCACATACCCTAACATTATTTAAAAAGTTCTATACTCTGGTCTTAATTTCTGTTCTTGAGGAATGTCTTGTTTGAATGTCTGTGAGTGTCTCCTTCTTGATACCTTCTCCTGTATATCAGGAAAAAAGCTGCACTGTGTATGCATTTGATATCATCTACATCAAACTCAAGAATATGGCCAGTTTTAGGGTATGTGCACACGTTGCCGATTTGCCTGTGGAATTTTCTGTGCAGATTCTGCCTATCTTGGCAGAAAACGCAGGTAAAAATCTGCACGTTTTTGATGCAGATTTTCATGCGGATTTGTATGCATTTTTGTAAGCTAAATAAAGATGTTTAACAAAAAAAAAAGAATTGTGATGTAATTTTTGTTCAACCTCTTCTTTTACAAACTCCATTGAATACCATATCATCACATACCATCACATATAATGTTTACACACACAAAACAAATATAAGTGACTATCTATAGATAGATAGATCTATCTATAGATAGAAAAAATATGCGTTAGGCCGGGGTCACACTCGCACGAGTCTCACACCTCAATACCCAGCACTGCCACCGACACTCGGACCGGAGCGTTCAGCTGCATAGAAATACATGCAGCCGCACACTCCGGTCCCTAGTACCGGCGGCAGTGCAAGGTATTGAGGTGCGAGACTCGTACGAGTTTCTCGCAAGTGTGATCCCGGCCTAAATGCAATATCTGTTTAATTTAAAAAAAAAAAAGGGAAAAGAAAATTGCAAGGCTCCCACACAGAGAGGGAAATCCAGCGATTGGGGGCAGATGTTTATAGCCTGGGAAGGGGGTAATACCTATGGAGCTTCTCAGGCATATCAGCCTAGGAAAGGGCCATGGCTATTGCCCACCCCCCCGGCTACAAACATCAGCCCGCAGCCGCTCCAGAAATGGCGCACTGAGATGCGCCAATTCCGGCACTTAGCCCCTCTCTTCACACTGCCCTGTAGCGGTGGCATATGGGGGTAATGGGAGGTGGATGTCACCTTTGTATTGTAAGGTTACATCAAGCCCGGCTTAGTAATGGAGAGGTGTCAATAAGACACCTATCCATTAGGGATCCTATAGTTGTTAATGGATTAAATAAAGACACAGCCAGAATAAAGTCTTTTAATAAAATAAAACACAACACAGTTTCCCATATTTATTGTACTCCTAATTTCCCGAAGCCATCGATCTCCTGCAAAAAAAATAAAATAATAAACACAAATACTCCCTGTTCCGATGTAATCCATGTAATAACGAGTGTCCCAGGACGATCTCCCTTGTAGAGCTGTGACATCAGGAGATGTGACCGCTCTACAGGGCCTCCAGTGACACACTGATAGGAGACAATGGCTTCTGCAGTGTTATTAGTGAGGGGTCACTGGAGTTCATGCTCTCACTTGACGGCAATTCTGCATGAGAATTTTCCCATGCAGTGGTGCTGCAAGTGATAGGACGAACTCCTGTGACCTCTGACGGCGGAGTGATACACTGCGGAAGGATACCTTCTGTTTGTATCACCGGAGGCCCCTAGGGAGCAGTAACATCTCCTGATGTGACAGCTCTCCACGGGAGATCATCGTGGGACACTTGTTATTAAAAGTATTACATCGGAACAGGGAGTATACTGTTGGTTTATTTTTTTTTTTTTTTACAGATGATCGAGGGTGTCGGGGATTAGCTGTATGGTGAGTTTCGTGTACTGTATGTGAGTATGTGAAGTGTTTTTTCCCATGCCCGGAAATCCTGTGCCACTCATGTTTTAACCTAATGGATTAAAGGTTATCTTTTAGACTGCGACCTTCCCGCTGTTTTTTGTTTTTTTTCTCTTCCCAAGTATGTGAGTATGTGTTTTTTTTTTTTTACTATTCAACACATTAGCCGGATGATGGGACTACTACTGTCCCATCATCCGCTAATGCTGTCACTATAGCAGACATAGCACACAGACCCACACACACACAGCCGCACACATACACACAGACACCCGCAGACAGACCCACACATACTCACCGCAAACAAATAGTCTCCGCCCACACACTTTTCCTCCTCTCGATCTGCAGCGTTTTTCGCACGCAACTCCGCAGCTAAACTGCAGATCTTTTTAAACCTGCGGATTTGACTAACTCAATGGAAGTCAATGGGTGCAGAACCGCTGCAGATCCGCAAAAAGAATTGACATGATGTGGAAAATAAAATGCTAACATTGGCTGTGCACTACACTGCGGATTTGATGTAATTCCGCGTGTCCAAAAACGCTGCGGATCCGCACTAAAATCTGCAACGTGTGCACATACCCTTAACCCCTTAACCCCCAAGGGTGGTTTGCA
>VIAB01051265.1:0-15504 GCA_009801035.1 Oophaga pumilio | reverse complement strand
AGGGAGCCTCTGCTCAGAACTCTTCTCAAACCCATTCACAACAGCCCCCTATGTCCCTATGTCCCCACTAAAGTAATAATGCCTATATGTTCCCACTATCGTAATAAAGCCCCCTATGTTCCCACTAAAGTAGTCATGTCCCCGCTAAGTAATAATGCCCCTTTTTTCCCACTAAAGTAATAATGTTCCTATGTTCCCACTAAATTAATAATGTGCTGATGTTTCCACAAAGTAATAACGCCCTCTATGTTCCCAATAAAGTAACAATGCCCCTATGCTCCCACATGTGGGGGGATTACAAGTTTTGTTAAAGTGAAAAACCCCTTTAAAATTGTGGAACTATACAAAAATTACCTAATGGACCAACACACCATTAAGGGCTCTCCCAAAATAAATACCAAAATTCTATAAACATGGAGGGACATGAGCCAGAAGTAAACAAGGAGCACCCCAGCTTCCTTCTGCCGTGGGTGCAACACAGGTCTATTTGTGCCCTTGTTCACTGGTATTTCCAGCTTTCGTGCTATGTTGCTCACGATTGAGCCTAATCTTTATACATCTATGGATAACAGTATTTTCAATGAGTGATTCACTTATGCAATTGTGTTTCGTATTCTGCTCCAGTGGCTATTCGCCTGTAGTCCATATGCCATATTTATTTCTCTCTTTAGCAGGCACCTGCTGTGGAGATATACATTTTTATATATTATACATTCTCCAACAGAGAACTCTATATATCAAATTTCACATGACTTATATACTTGTGCTTCTCACAAAATTAGAATATCATCAAAAAGTTCATTTATTTCAGTTCTTCAATACAAAAAGTCTTTATACGTCTCATATACAAAAAGTAACACTGCGAGAGCAACCGGAGAGGCACTTTTATCTGTTAAGCATGAACTCAGTGATGATGCAAGTTTCTTCCCTGCAGACTTTGTGCTGAACTTTTCAGCCCAGAATACGATATTTGCTGTCTTGTTGCTATGCTGTCAGGGATTTTCTGGTTTCCACCTTCTATTAATAACTCATACTATATGAGTAATCAGTGAAGATCTTCACATATTACGAGGTATTTTCTTATTTCTATAGTGAAATGACTGTCCTGGGTAATGCATACTGTATATTTTCTCCACCTTGGGTAGTCCTTTGTCTGCAGGGCACTGCATGTTTGAAGTAGTATAAAGTCTACTTTTTTTTATCAAGGCTTCAGGATGCTACTTTTTAATGCTCTACACTGCAGCTCTGCTCCATTAGGACACACCTATAATTAGTAAGCTCCTAAGCTCCATCTAGTGGTGGCAGCAGGAAGTCGAGAAGTTACCTTTATCATTTTATTCTATAACTATCTAATGAAATGATGATAAAAGCCAGAGACTTGTAGGTACACTCTGAAGGTGTAATGCTCCTTTAGTTGGCTTGTTACAATATCTATATTATCTCGAATTCGGATGATCATAAAAGAACTGGAACGCTTTAGTAATTTTTTCTTTTACTCTATTTTCTCAGCAGATAGTCTGCAGACATGGCCATAATTGCTGATGATTCTCCTTCCAAGAAAAAAGAGTAAGTGGTCAGAAAGGTGATAGGAAAGTGATCATCACTCTAAGACCTGGATATACACTATAAGGAGAACAGTATGGATACATGTATTTAGCAATGAATGTACCTTTCTTCTTCAGCCCCATTGCCCCCAATGTATAACATAAAACATTCAGCCCCTGGCCGCCAGTGTATAACTTCCGGTCCCTCACCACAGGTGTATAACTTCCGGTCCCTCACCACAGGTGTATAACGTCCGGTCCCTAACCCAAGGTGTATAACTTCCAGCCCTTCACCCCCAGTGTATAAAGTCCGTTCCCTCGCCACTGATGTGTAACTTCCAGCCCTTCACTCCCGGTATATAAAGTCCGGTCCCTCACTACCGATGTATAACGTCCGGCCCCTCACCCCCGGTGTATAAAGTCCGGTCCCTCACTACCGATGTATAACTTCCGGCTCCTCACACCCGGTGTATAATTTCCGACAGCTCAGCCACCGAGGTATAACTTCCGGCCCCTCACCAAAGGTGTATAACTTTCGGCCCCCAGTGTATAACTTCTAGCCACTCACCCCCAGATTATAAAGTCCGGTCCCTCGCCACTGATGTATAACTTCCGGTCCCTCACTACCGATATATAACTTCCGGCCCCTCACCCCCGGTGTATAATTTCCGATCACTCAGCCCCCGATGTATAACTTCCAGCCCCTTGTGTCTGGTGTATAACCTCCGCCACCCCCCGCCATGCTGTCTACCACGTGACTGAGAGGCCGGTGGTGCAGAGCTCACCAATACAAACACAGTGTTGTAATAGGAGCTGCCGGGGTAATAATGTCCGTTCATGACTTTTCTTCCCCCCTGCATCTTCCGCCATCACCTGTGAGTGATATTAGTTGAAGGAACCGCAGCAACTCAACGACTTCGTTTGGTGATTCCAGGAGGATGTTACCCCCTGACTGCATTGTGCCCCCTGTACAGATGATGGAGAAGGATAATGCTGTTATCAGGGGGCTGCCTTGGACCCTTAGCTCCACTGATGGGAAATCTTAATCTTCAGTTCAAGATATTGGGGACAATTGTAACTTCAGCTTTGTGGGAACAGTTTTGAGAAGACCCTTATCTGTCCCCCTTGATTGTGCCCAGTGCACAAGGTCCATACAGACATGGAGGGGATATGAGCAGCTGCACAGAGCCCAGACCTCAGCCATATCCAACACCTATAATGGAGATTGTGAGCATAGCCCTCCCAACATCAGGGTCTGACACCACAAATGATCTTCTGGATGAAGGGGCAAAAATTCTCACAAATGCCTCCAAAATCTTGTAGAATTGGTTGGGCATGTAGCTAACATTTTGTGGAAGATGTGTCTTGTCTTACATTTGAGTGTGCTTTTGTATATGATGCATGTGTTATTATTGTATAAGGAGCGATGGTTGTCACTATATACTTTATATACTTTATGTGTTATCACTTGTTTTTTCTCCACAGAAGTCCAGCAGACATCACTGTGACTGTCAATGAGCCACCCGCCAATGAGGAGTAAGGGAATATCTCCAATATGTAATATCTTCTGTGTGTCAAAATCAGAAACCACCCAAATATATGAAAAACATTTCTAATTTTCTAGGGTATTCTTTGAGTAATTATTAAAGTTGGTAGTCGGGTTGAAGGAGCCCCGTTTTCAGGACCCTCTTCTATTAAAACAGTAGAGAAGTTTCTCTTATTTTTCTGATGACCTGGCATGTCATTACTCTAAATGAGCACAGTGTAATACTTTATTTAACCTGCGAGTGTGCTCAATGAAATTGGGCACATGCAGCTAAATTTCCAGATTTCAGCTTATCACGGTGGTGAAATCAGTTGATCATCTTGCACAAAAAAAACCCTGATTGTCTAAGGTAGACAACCCCTTTAGGCTCCATTATAGGATAAGTTGTAGACTGGACCTAGATGGGGTTGTAGATATCAAATAGCTTGACTTTTCTCAGACATTTGAATCTGTTCGAGATAGATGCATGACACGGGAAGCTGGGACGGGGGAGTAAAGTGTATGCCAGAGAGAAAACAAGAAGTCATCAATGGGACATACGCAGATTGGGGTATTGACACAAGTCAGGAACACAAGAGTCAGAATTAGGTTCTTGGCTCCATCTTTCATAATGTTGCTGTCCCATAACCGATAAGGTCACAGCTTCCTAAAATGTCATGCAGATAATGAGGATTCTGTCTTGTGTTGCCATTTTTTGAAGGTTTTGCACAGACAAAATCATAAACGTCTGTCAGCAACCCTGCACCATTGAACAGGATCTTGACAAGGAGGCTTTACCACCCCCAGAAATAACCTCAGAGCCAGAAACCTCTGGTCCACTGCTGGTCAAAACAAAGGTGAAGAAGAAGAAGAGGCAGAGGAAAAGGAAAAGCAAAAAGATAAAGGCAGTGGTTCTCGTCAAGGGTCCACGTACAAAACCAGGTAAGTTCTTCAGGCAAAATCCAACAAAAAAATTGGAGACAGATGAGACCTGAGTGAAGCAGAAAACATTTGACCCAATGTTGTTTATTGGTAGAAAGAACATTGTGGGGCCCCAGCCGTTCATTATATACCACAAATGGTGTCATCTACAGATGCCTATGACAATGAAGATTAATAATAGAAGGTGTGAAGGCTAGTGGTGCTGGTTGGGGTGAGACTTATTAAATTTCCCACTTTGGGGCTGATTTGTACCCCTTGAACTGGATTTCTGAAGAACCCATAAATGGTTTAATGTCTTTGATGTCCTTGAAACAATCGCTTTTTTACGCCCCTGATTACTGGACCCTGTGTTTGGCCGATTTATAATGTGAGCTATGGGTCATTTCCTGATACCGCCTTCAAAAAATACCGTAATGTTGTAAATCATGTGGCTATATGAACCTGTCACTACTGATTCTCTTCTCTTCATAATTGGTATTTGTTTTATTTTAGGTATTTTGTCTGGAAAATTTCATCTTAAGTTGCCTAAAAAAGTTGTCAGAAATGGTAAGTCATCAAAGAAATTCAGCCTTTGGCCACCGTTCTGCAGAGTTTAGTGGGTAGCTGGGCTTTCCTTCAGGCAGAAATTTCGTTATTTGACCTGTCCCTGTATCCAAATATCTTGGTGAAGGCTGGCGTTTGCTATTGTCACCACCTCCCTATGGTACATGATTCGCCAGTCACAATGTGGCTACACCGTACATTAACAGCACTGTCCCAGAGATCCCCGGCAGTACCGTAAGGTAACTAAAACCAAGACCACAAGGTTCTGTCATCAGTAGTCTTCAACACTTCTACTCTTTGTACAGTAAATTTTTGGTTGACTCTCCAAATCGAGGTGCCGGTAAGATGATCCTATAATATATTGCTGTAAAGGGTCGGGGTCAAATGTAACAAGTAGATTGAGCTCAGGATGAAGGTCTAGCCAGTCCCAGCATTAGTTACTAATCAGCGTTCCTTATTTGCAGGCCTTTTCTTCATTGCCCTCTGCTCCATTCTTCGATACCAGCTGGCTCAGTCTGGTAAGTACTGTATATGTTTTAGGGTCTCATTTCTATTGCTTTTCGCTCTGCTCTTTCCATAACTCCTATAAAACTCAAGCATGACCACTTCTATTTTTTAACTCAACGGTGCAGGAGGTGGCCAATAATTGGCATAGTATAGTATTGGATAGTATTTTCGTTTGGCTGCTGTACATATTTTCTTTACTATATTCAATTAGACCGGGACACTTTTTAGATGTCATTCAGGACAAGCTAAATGGATCCACTGATCCACTAAAAGGGTTCTCAAACTGCAGACTGTGCTCAGAATACTAATGTACAACTCCTGCAGGAGCTCTTCTCATCACCAGCTGCTCTTCTTCTCTACAGAAAGCTCTTCGCCCTCTAAACACTTTTCTTCTTTCCCCATGTTCTCTTCCTGTCCGGCAGCTCTTCTTCTATCCAGAAGTTCTTCTTCCACCAGCAAATGACCTCTTGAACAGCAGATCTTCTGCCCCTGCAACTTTTCTTTCCTAACAGAAGCTATTCTCCCTCCAGCCTCTCTTCCCTACAGGAGCTTCCTTCTCTACCAAAGCTCTTCTACCTCCAGCAACTCCTCTCCTGTCCTGCAACTCCTTACTGCAGCAAGCAGCTCTCCTCCCCACAACCTCTCTCATGTCCAACAGCAATTTTCTCTAGCAGCTCTCTTCCCCACCACTGCTCTGCTGTCTTGCAGCTCCCTTCTCCAACAGCTCTCAGCCCTACAACTGATCTCCGGTCCATCAGCTTATCCTTCAGCAGCTCTTTTCACCACAATTTCTATCCTGTGCTGCAGTTCCCTTCTCCAGCAACTCACTTCACAAGTGCTCTCCTTTCCCTCAGCTCCATTCTCCAGCAGCTCTCTTCCTCACAACTGCTCTCCTGCCCTGCAACTCCCTTCTCCAGCAATTTTCTTCCCCACAACTGCTCTCCTTTCCTGCACTCCCTTCTCCAGAAGCTCTCTACACCACAGCTGCTCTCCTGTCCTGCTTCTCCTGTCTCCAGCAGTTTTTTTCCCTGATAGAAGCACTCACCTACTGCATCAATTGTTCTCCTGTTCAGCAAATCTTTCTCTGCAGCTTCTGCTCTCCTGTCTTGTTGCTTTCTTTCTAACAACTGCTCTCCTGTCCAACAGCTCTCTTCCCAGCAACAGCTCACCTTTCCAGTGATTCTCTTGCTCTCCAATAATTCTTTTCCCTTCCAGCATTTGCTTTTCTGTCAAGCAGCTCACTACTTTTGCAGCATCTGCTCTCCTGTGCAGCAGCTTTATCACCATCAACTACTGTACTGTACTTTAGCTCTTTTTCTTTCCAGCCACTGCTAACCATTTTAGATCCTGATACTTTTTTCCTCTTCTGCAACTTCTCTCATGTCCAGCAGCTTCCTTCTGCAGCAGCTCTCTTCTCTACAACATCTCTCATGTCCAGCAGCTTCCTTGTGCAGCAGCTCTCTTCCCTACAAGGTCTGTCATGTCCAGCAGCTTCCTTCTGCAGCAGCTCTCTTCCCTACAAGGTCTCTCATGTCCATCAGCTTCCTTCTGCAGCAGCTCTCTTCCCTACAACTTCTCTCATGTCCAGCAGCTTCATTCTGCAGCAGCTCTCTTCCCTACAACTTCTCTCATGTCCAGCAGCTTCGTTCTGCAGCAGCTCTCTTCCCCACAAGGTCTCTCATGTCTTGCAGCTTCTTTATGCAGCAGCTCTCTTCCACACATCTTTCATGTCCAGCAGCTTCCTTCTGCAGCAGTTCTCTTCCCTACAACATCTCTCATGTCCAGCAGCTTCCTTTTGCAGTTCTTCTTTCATCTACAATCTCTTATCCTCTTATTGTCTGTTTTAAGTCAACTTTACTATTTATTTTTTTATTTTTTATATTTTTATTACAGTGGTTTAAATTCATTCAGTAATATATTTGCTTGTTACTTTCCTCCATCAGCAATCATTTGTAAACAGTCTGTTCCAGTGCTGAATTATCCCTTAACTCTCAGCCATAATGATCAGAGGTACACTTTCCAAAACCCAACATTCTGTCCAGAAAACGTCCACATCTCTAACTCCTGCGCTGCTTGTTTTGAAGAAACATCTCTCCTGAATATTATCTGTAACAGTGCTGTTGACATAAAGATTTGGGGCGAACTGAAAAAAGGAGAAGTGACCTTCATAAAAATAACCTCTGAAGGTAAAAATGTTCCTTTGTGGGAACAATAAAAACTTATTTTTTGTTAATCTGTCAGAAATTCTGGGAAAACTTTATGACAAGTAAATGGCTCCTACCACACCTCTCTAAAAAGGGCAGTCCTCAGGATTTTTGTAGATCAGGCAGTGTAAAATCTGCCATGGTCATGGCCATTTGATAACCACCAAGCTTTCCCAGTATTACGGTATAAGAATAGAACACATTTTTTACCTAATTAATATTAAGAAACACAAATGTTTTACTTTTTTAGAGACATGTGGATACTACTTTGTGAACAACAGTGTGAAACTCCAGAAGAAGAGATCCATAGAACAGAGTCTTGGAGCTAATCTGAAAGGTGAAGATCTCTGTAGATTTGCTATATCCTTATTGTCTGAGGGTTTTCCTATCAAAATATTTTCATATAATTTATATTTAACAGCCTTCGGCTTCATCTCAAGCCATGGCGACTTGATAGATGAACGATCTGTAAGTGGTGACATTACTAGCATCTACCATTACTGATCGGGGAGGTCTGTCAAGACCATAAAGGAGCCTTGGAATGAAAGGGTTTGCCTTTCTACCTCTGTCAAATGTTCTCTTCTGGGTCATCTGTCAGTAATATAACACAACCCCATGCACACGACTTGAGCTGTGCTAAAATAGTAGGATGACGGGAGTGCATGGAGAAAAGATGAAGGGGCCCCATCCCCTCCATTCTGAGAGTTAGAGGAGTTATCTTTGATGGAAGGATGGAAACCCACAATTGTACATTCAATCTATCTATCTATCTATCTATCTACAGTATCTGTCTATCTATCAATTGTCTATCTATTATCTATCTGTTATCTATCTAGCTATCATCTATTATCTATCTAGCTATCATCTATCTATCTATTATCTAGCTATTATCTATCTATCTATCTATCTATCTATCTATCTATCTATCTATCTATCTATCTATCTATCTATCTATCTATCCTATTTTCTTTTTCATTTACTGTAAGAAGGCAGGAGGTAAGGCCCTGGTGTGCAGGTCTTTGGAGTAATGAGATAATTTTTGTTTTGATTGGATTTTGGGGGCAAGATTTAGGAAGGACCAAAAGATCCTGAATGAGAATGGTCGCTCTCATACTCCAGTCTGAGTCTTTCTTGCCTAATAAAAGGCATCTGGTCTAGCTCAGGTAGGAGTAGTCTGCTGAGGCTGGAGAAAGACAGAGCTGGCGGATAGTCTGTACTGCAGCCTGAGATGTTCCTCTAAAGGTACTGCCACACTACACAATCCCGCTAGCGATCTCGTTAGCGTCGCATACTAATGAGATCGCTAGCGGGATTGTTTCTATATCGCTGAGTGCGGCTATACTTAGCGATATAGTTAACGACGCTATCGCCGTTAGCGATCTTCTTAGCGATTTAGCGGTACAAAAGTACCGCTAAATCGCTAAGAAAAGGTGCCACACTCAGCGATATATACTTACCCAGCGGGGCGCCAGCGACGAAAATAGGGTCCGGAACGATCGCTGTGATGAACGACATCACAGCAGGTGCCTCGTCGCTGGAAGATGCCGCACACAACAACATCGCTAACGGGATCGCTAAATAGTGACGTTTTTTAGCGATCCCGTTAGCGATGTTGTTTAGTGTGGCATACCCTTAATACCAAGTGGATGAGATTGTTTAATTTACTTTGCCTCATCTAGAGAGAGGACTGTTTGATTATTCACTTGTGCTGAAGAAAGGACTGTTTAGTTATTTATTTGTGCTGAAGAAAGGACTGTTTAGTTATTTATTTGTGCTGATGAAAGGACTATTTAGTTATTCATTTGTGCAGAAGAAAGGACTGTTTAGTTATTCATTTGTTCTCAAGAAAGGATGCTCTCATTATGGAGCTGTAAAGTCTATGAAGTACAGTAAGCTTTATTCTGTTTCGATATAAAAACCCTGTGCCTGTGTGTGCCCAAGTGACTATCAGAGAGCACTATATCAGACTATATCAGACACTTCTTCTGTAAACTGGTTCTGTGAACCACCCGCTACATCTTGAAGAGTTAATGTCTTTATTTCTTCTCTAGTGTGTTTTACAATCCGGCCCACACATTTAATTAAGTATCTACATTATAAACTCTTATTAAATCAGCCACCAGTGTCATCCACACGTGTGCTACTGCTAAGCTTTGTCTTGGCACTAAAGACATGATCCTGGGGCAGGAGTTTTTTGGCTCTGCTCTCTGCCCTTATTGACTTATGGTTGGCTTCTTTTGAGCTTGAAATTGCTCCTGACAGGGAACAATAGATCATATTAATTTGCAAAGGTAAAAAGACTTTAGGATAAAGGATTTTTTTAACCAAAGAAATGTATGCAGTAACTACCTTTGGGGACCTGAATTATTGGTGACTCCTCTTTCTGCTGTTTTCTTCTTCTTCTACTCACTTTTGGCCACTATCTGCCATTTTGATTGGCACAACAAGATCAAGGAACCCCAGTTCTGTGGTCAGAATTCTCCTTTAAGTGCATTCCACCCAAAACAGAAAACTACGGGAGTCTGTGATATGGCACCATACATGACTACATATAACGTCTGCTCTTCTTTTTCTTGTAGAAATCTGTACTATTACCGTACCAGTCACTGATTTCCCAATTGTCATCAGGAAAGATGTCCATTCCGACTCTTTTAATGAAGCTACATTTTGTCCCGAGAGTGTTGAAGTATTGAAGAATTACTGCGCTTGTTTTAAAAACTTGACGTTGCTGAAAATTTCCTACAGAAAAAATGGAAATGAAGATCTTGAACCTTTGTGGGTTGAACATGGGAAAGGACGAGGCACGAGTGACCTTGTGGATATGAATTCTGCAGGTATGAGGTGGACATCAAGATGTGCCATATTAAATTGTCTCAGTAGACCAGGTCTTCAGGAGTTGACAGGTCCAAAGATTTTAATAAGGACCAGCCACAGGGGAGAAGGAGATGGACAGTGATGCTAACCGTTTTTTTGAGGTGGTTTGTTGCAAGCCAGGACTTCCAGATTGCCCCAAGTAACCCTAATCCCACGCAGGAGAAGGTCCATAACTTACTATAGAGGCATCCAATAAGCCTTGTAAAATTGGGCACTGAAAAAGAAGGTGCAAAGGTAATTCTCATTATCAGCACCTCAGGAAGTCCTAAGTGTTACAAAGGTTTTAGTCATGAACGAGGGACCACAGAAGAAGGTGTTAATTTTTATCCATCCATGCCAAGTCCTTATGCTCTTTGGTTAACCTACTGAAAGCCAAATTAGTCCTTAATGACTTTATTGGAAGCCATAAAGTGTTCTTAAAACAGTTCATAAAGCCACAGGTTTCTTAGATTGCTCCAAATCTTCCCAATTGAAGAAAAAAAGTCCATAATCTATCGAACGCTATAAAAGAAGGTTCCTGAGCGCAGAACGTGTTTGTATCCAACACCCAACAAGTCATGGGCAAGAGTTGACAGCTAAAAAGGTGCAAAGCAGCTTCTCATGATGAATCACCATAGGCAGTGATACGTTTTCCACGGTATATAGGCATGAACAAGAACCTCAAAAACCTCTGAGAAATGTCTCTACCTGTAACCATTCAAGTTCCCCATGGAAATATTCCATGTATCATATCCTTTTAAAGGGTTTGTCTAATCTTTTTTCACCAACGTCAACTCTCTCTTGCCTCCTCAATTCTAGTTTTGCCGCTCCTGAAGATAACAGTTCAGGCCGGCGGCACAGCTGGATGCAGTGATCCATCCAATTTCAAAGCAGTGCTTGCAAGCTGTATAGAAAAGATCTTGCAAGCACTGCATTCTTTGTCTAGGAGACAGACCACCTATGAGAAATTACAGAGGTGGCCATTAACCTAGGCAACAATAAAGTAAAATAAAAAAAGCAGAGGACTTTTAATAAAGGCGGACATTGCAATGTGCCTTGCTTTTACAACCACTTTGCAATTTTACCCATTAATGAATGAGACAAACACTTTATTAGGTTGCTGGCAGGTATGAAGGACCAGATCTCCCTCCATGCCGAGTGCTTGTGTCCATTGATTGAACTGTGAGAAACCACATGTGGGCTAGAGAAATAGCGTATTTTCATTCTGAAGATCTGGCAAGGGAATCTTAGGAAATGCAAAGGAAGAAAATTGTGCAAAATAGGTCTCCTCCAGAAGAAAACTTCCCCAACAGTCCCACTACATAGACGACTACCCTGTAAGTCAATTTAAAGGCAACCTCTCATAACTGATAACGCTATTGACCTTCAAATATAGAGTTAATGTGCAGGTTAATAGTGTTATGTAGGTGCCCAGTCTCAGTATTGACAGTGGGGCACCTGAGAGAAAATTTTATTTCTTCCAGGAGCCACCGACTTTCAGTCATAGATGTGCGGCTACAGTTACCATTTACAGCAATGAGAGGGACAGATATAAGCAGCGTGCCTTGACTCTGACTGACAGTCTTTTCTGCACAGATGCACTGCACCATGAGCTGTCAGTCAGTGCCAGGGCGTACTTACAGCCACTACTCTCTGTACTTTAAGTGGTAACTGTAGCCACACCTCTACGACTGAAAGCCGGTGGCTCCTGGAAGAAGTAAAGCTCATTTTCTCCCTGGTGCCGCACTGTCAGTTCAGCAGCCAGGCACCTTCACTTCATACAGCTATTAACCTGCACGTTAACTCCAGATCTATAGGTAAATAATATCACATTAAATTCCCATTAAAGACCCCTTAAAAATGTCTTTGGCTTCCAGTCCAAGAATTCTCCAATTGTTCAACTGTTTTTCCTCGAGGTCTAGGCAACTTCTAGGAATTAATACTGTCCCTTCCACCAAGAAGTCTCAAGATCCGAACTCCTAGTCTAATGAGAATTGTTTTTTTCATTGCAGTGTGTCACAAAATCACAACGGATGTGACCCATATACTAAGTCACCAGTCTGGTGGTGGCACATCTACTGAAAACACTGCCAGTGAGTACATGACTTGGATGGCTTGCAGGGTTTAATATTAAAATATAGATTATCCAACTCAACGTTCCCCACCACTCCTGTCCTGATGCTTCGCGTGTCGCCCACCATTATTTGTACTTCCTGCTCAACCAAAATCTGGACTAAGCAGGAAATGGAGACTGGTGGGGACCCGGGAAATGTGAGCACTGGAAGGGTATGGAAATTGAAAGGAGAGGAGTTTCTCTTTTTTATTTTTATGCTTTCTAAATGCTATTTATCTATTTTTTCTTAAGTGGTTGTACAACCCTTTAATATTAATTTTTATTTACAGGTAGCAAAGGACGATGGTTTCAGTACATCGGTATACTTGTAATTCCAATTGTCTTTTTTGCTGCCATTTTTGTGCTTGCGGTAAGTAATATATCTTTTGTAGCAGAAGTAGGAAAAACATCAGCTGCCATAACTTAAAGTCACGTCTTTATTTTAATAAATGTATTAGAGACATTATTTTGTGACACCATAGTGGCTTCAGTCATCCATCATGTACGGACCTGAGCTCGGTAGCCTCATGGTCACCAGTAAGAAAATCGCAGTCCGTGCTCGGACCGTGAATGTGTGATGCTGACCATTATTAATATCAGTATTATTGAAGGACTGTGCAGCTTTTCTGTCCAAACAATGTCAGCTACTATAAAAGAATGTGTCCAGACCTTTCCATCAGTCTATACTGGAGGCTGGAGCACAGGTCTGGTTTAGGTCTGGGGACCGTTGATTTAATGGAGGAGAACCAATAGACTAATTTCAGCACAATGCTAATCAGCTGCTCAAGAGCCAGCAGGGTAGTGTTTCGTATTTGAGGATTATTCCCATGTGGGACATTTATGGCTTATTGGTAGTATGAGTAGATTAGAGTTCCACCGCTGTGACCACATCGATCTTGAAAAGATCTATCTTGCAACTTTTGATGATCCGACAGAGATGGAGAGAACCGCACATGCACAGCCACCTCTCCATTTCTGACAATGCACCAAGACCCCATTCTCAAGATAGAAGTGGTTTCCAGACTTGGGATGTCCTATGAATTTGCCCAAATGGGACAACCCCTTGGACAGAGATATGATCTTGTTGCTAAACAGAGCATTGACTCAGCTTCACCTACAGTATTGAGTTCAGTTTTCCCTTCACTTTACAAATACTGTACCCCAACATTGGAAAACTACAAACAGCATGGACACATACCTGAGAAGTACAAAGCCCATCTGTGAGACCCTCAACTATCAGAGCAGTGGTGGTACTAAGACCACTGGGCATCAATTTATGGCAGTCGTAGAGCCTAGTGGAGAGGGGGACAACACTGTCTAAGCTGTGTGATTGGTGTTCTGGGAAGGAAAGTGTTACATTGTGTACTAATGAGCAGCTCTAAAGACTTGCAGAGTTCGGAGCTTCGTACCTTTATCATTCCCGGAGCACACAACATAGAGGAGCAGTGGTGGCACATTGGGAGCATCATTGCTTTCATGAAGACAGAGAATCACGTATACTTTCTGCACGGAGGTCAAATGGAATCTAAAATGTCGTGGTGAGAAGAGATGTGATACAGCTATGTGAACGACAGGTCGACCATTGCTAGGATCCTGATATGGAGACCGATGTGGATTTCTAACTCCATTAAACATTGAGTAAATGTTCGTCAACTGTGTTACCTCGTTGTGCAAAGGCATCACAATGGCCGCCTTATAACTGTGTCTCATTAATTTTCTGAATTTTTCAATATCCGAAGTTCTAATTCTAATACAAGAATGTCCTATTTTTGTTTTACAGTGACCTTCGCAGGCGATTCCCAGATGGATATCCGCCAGTCCCATATTCTGGCCATTAGACGATGTCTCATCTTTATTTAATAGTTTTGCTTTATGTTATTAGTAGTGATGAGCAAGTATACGCGTTGCTTGGGTTTTCCCGAGCATGCTTGGGTGTCCTCCGAGTATTTTGGCGTGCTCGGAGAGTTAGTTTTTGTCTCCGCAGCTGCATGATTTGCGGCTTCCAGACAGCCTGAATACATGTGGGGAATGCCTGTTTGTTAGGGAATCCCCTCATGTATTCAGGCTGTCTAGAAGCCGCAAATCATGCAGCTGCAGCAACAAAAACTAAATCTCCGAGCACGCCAAAATACTCGGAGGACACCCTAGCATACTCGGGAAAACCCGAGCAACGAGTATACTCGCTCATCACTAGTTATTAGCTCTTGTAGTCCTGTTGTCAAGCTTCTCGTTTCTAGGATATTTATCATGTCTAGTTTCCCAAAGTATCTCAAGATAAATCCACCCCAACCACATAGACCTGGAATACGTAGTGGACATCTGGCATCTTCTAGTGATTGTCGCTTGAATATATGTAGGTGTCCGGTGATAGGAAGTTCTCTCTGCTGCAGAAAATGCTACCTCTCTGTAAATCACAGACTTGTTTTAAGTTTTTTGAAAAAGACTATATATATTTATCGTATAAAAACTATTTTCGGTGCAAAGGGTGAAAGGTGCATAAATAAGTTCGACATAGAAACCAGCTGGCTAACTGCTCGCTTTCATTTTGGAGTCCACCATTAAAAGTGTCATATAGCAAAGGGAGGCCCTCAAGACAAGGATACAAATATTCGGCCTATTATGGGGATAGATTAAGCCACCCTAGTAGATGTTTCCACTTTGATGATCCTTAGTTCTAGACCCCTCATATGGAGTAAAGTCCTAGATAGGGTCTCCCAATATAACAGCAAAGCGAATTGGACCATGCAGAGAAGAGACCCCACTATGCCTATAGCAGGAAAATGGGCTTCATTTATGGTAGGTTTGCTTTTACCACTAATAGGTCCACACAATTTGGGCAAATAGGACATATGTCTATGGAGGACCTAGTGCCACGGGTGGTGTAGACATCACTGGCACATCCCAGTGAACATGGTACATGGCGTAGCTTCAGCTTGTATTAACAAAAATGTATGTGAATGAGTTTTTTTCTATGAGTTTTCTCCTTTTTGTGTGGTTTGTGGAGAGCCACATGAAGTTCTGTAAATGTGAGAAAACTTGATATTATTATGTATGTTATCATATAAAATTATCTGCCCATGTATTATCACGCTGTCAGCTTTACATATTATCGTTGGCATTAATAAATGGATACATTACTTGAACAGACAATTGTTTCTAATTGTGTAATAACTTATTCCCCCTGTGGTGGCGCTGCAGGGAATTTTAGCACTTGATGCCCTTGATGATCGTCATACAGTACAGACCAAAAGTTTGGACACACCTCATTCAAAG
>VIAB01051264.1:1915-15504 GCA_009801035.1 Oophaga pumilio | reverse complement strand
GTTGGCCGGTGGACAAGAGACACTGGGTTCGATTCCTGACACCGCTTGGGTCATTTTTGAAAACCTTTGAACATTGTTCAATGGTCAAATTTCTACTCTCAATCTCTATCTATTCTTATTATATTTTTTTTATATTGTGTTCCCCATCTGACGGTCTCTTTCAGAGTGTATCTGGGAGCCTGATGTTGATTTTTGGGACTGCATTTGGACACTGTTTAACATGGAACGTGCTCTATATATATGCTGCTAGTTCAAAAATCTCACACCCACATTCCTTTATAAAGAGAAATTCGACATAATACCTCTGTTAGCATACGCCATATACTGCTGACATACACAGCACCCCAGTAAAGTATAAAGAAAAATGTATCAGCTCACCCTTAAATTGTCCACAGCAGATGCAGTTATCCACAAAGGTGCAGGGAATGGCATTCAAGCCCGCATGCAAAATGAATCCAAAATTATCCAGCACATCTTCTTGATTTTATAAAAAACTTTTTCTTTATTCGACTATGCTCATGTGGGACTAGCTATCCCTTTCTTTCTTGATCTCTAAGATTGTTTTAAGAGGAATTGAATAAAGAAAAAGTCTTTTTAAAATCAAGAAAATGTGCTGGATAATTTTGGATTCACAGCACCCCAGTAGGTAAGCGGAATACCTGGGTACAAAATCTGTGTCTGAGTGTGAAACCACTGGCCCTTACCTTGTGTTACATCCTTAACTTTCTGCTGTCAAATAAGCAGCCACTGATGCCTCTTGCAAACAACCTGCAGTTACACATACAGTAAGAACATTCAGCAAGCACATCCACTTTTTGGTTCCAGAACAGTGTCCAGTATTCCCTTGTCAGCATATATGTCTCTTCCCAAATTGTTAGTTAGATAGGACATACATATTCGTTAGCACTTTACATTGTCCAGTGCTGACCAAAGACCATTCCTGGCTTTTCCAGGCTCAAAATTAGACTAGTAGCTCTTTATTAAACCGTCACTTTTCTTAAATTTTCTAAATTTGGTTTAAAAAATATGGTGGTGGGGTATTGGCCAGTTTCTGTACATTTTAAGCAGGTCTAAGAAACTGGGTTATTACGCTGCACAGACCTACTAAGGCCACAGTCTTACACATATTGTAACATAGTCATTGCCATGCTAAGGCATTTACCTGAGCTCTGTAGCACTGCCTGTCACCAGAGTAATACACTCCACAGACCTTGTCACTCTCTGTGACATATCCTATAATTACTTTGTTGTTGCTTGGTTGTTTAGTATCCAGAAGAAGTGCATAGGCGTGTGCAGATTGGTCTCTTTCCCTTGAGGAGGCTGCTTCAAAGTAAAATGAAGCTTGTATATGTTCCTGACATGGGTTTCAGGCCTGACAGACTGACCACAATACAGGTCCTCGCCTGCATACACTGTATTTAGAATTTAATTCTAATGCTTTTGGTGTCTGGTAGAATCTAATTTACTGAGATTGGTCAAAGAGCTCACCCAACTCCTGTATTATATTCACCTTAGAGCGGCTTCACCCTATGACAGTGGCTCCATTGGGATCCGGAGGCCAAAATGAACTGTGGAGCTTACAAAACTCAGGTTTCACAGGACCTGTTGGCCCTCTGAAAATGTGAAGCGAGGACCGAATAATGACATGACAGTAGGCATGGTGGTGGTGGCGGACAAGTCTCAAAATTCACATAGGCATGCTTTAGCTGGCATTGTAACGTGCTGGGGAATATGTATTCCACATTCTAGCTAACAATTTTGAGTGAGAGATGGATCTCCTAAATGTATAAGTAAGGGCCCTCACAAATGTAAAAGGAAAAATTGAAGCCAAAACACTATGTAAGAACATATGCTAAAGGGTAGGTATAATTTTTTATTTTTGTTTTTTTATTTTGCGTTATATACAAGTAATTCTGAAGGGAAAAATATTTATTAGCATTTTTCCTCATAAAAAAAAAATTTAGGCTTGGTTTGGTAGGTCTTCATATCAATTCGTAAAATCGGTGCAGTAGTCTGACATTTTTCCCAGATACCACATGTAAGTCAGAAAGTCATCTTCTTTATGCTGTTTTCATTTAGTTTTAGCACTTTCCCATCCATTTCAGCTTTTTTCTCTGACCCCCAGACCTGTGTGTTGGGCCCAGCAGAAAAATATTCCGCTTTCCCATTGACGTGCACTGTACAGTATTTGTTATTAGGTACGAATACCAGAATAGTAGAAAGTATTCGGACCGAATTTCCCGAATCCGAATATTTCACTATTTTATCATATTTAGTCACCTTATTTTGCAAACTTAAAATGTCTCTCAAAGTTTCATATGAGGTTTCAGGTCATCGCAGTGTTCATCAGTCTGGCACTGGCACTTACAAAGCAAGAGAACCAGTTGCTATGATCTCTGGTGACTGCAATGTTCTTGTTGACAATTAAAAAATAACTGAAAAAAAAAACACGTGGCGTTCCCTCGTAATTTTCATAATCAGTAGAGGGAAAGCCGACGGCTAGAGGCTGATGTTAATATTCTGGGAATGAGACAATATTCATAAAGGTTCCCAGGCAATGAATATCAGTTCACACCTGTATACTTAGCCTTACCTGGTTATTATCCCCTTAACCCCCAAGGGTGGTTTGCACGTTAATTACCGGGCCAATTTTCACAATTCTGACCACTGTCCCTTTATGAGGTTATGACTCTGGAAAGCTTCAATGGATGTTTGCAATTCTGAGAATGCTTTCTCGTGACATATTGTACTTCATGATAGTGGTAAAATTTCTTGGATATAACTTTATTTATGAAAAAAATGGATATGTGGCAAAAAGTTTGAAAATGTAGCAATTTTCAAACTTTGAATTTTTATTCCCTTAAAACAGAGAAATATGTCACACAAAATAGTTACTAAATACTATTTCCCACATGTCTACTTTACATCAGCACAACTTTGGAACCAATTTTTTTTTTCTTAGGAAGTTATAAGGGTTAAAAGTTGACCAGCAATTTCTCATTTTTACAACAAAATTTACAAAACCATTTTTTTTTAGGGACCACCTCACATTTGAAGTCACTTTGAGGGGTCTATATGACAGAAAATACTCAAAAGTGACACTTTTGGCACGACTCAGAAGGGAAGGAGCACCGTTTGACTCTTTCAAACAAAAATTGGCTGGAATTGAGATTGGATACCATGTCGCATTTGGAGAGCCCCTGATGTGCCTAAACAGTGGAAACCCCCCACAAGTGACACTATTTGGGAAACTAGACCCACTAAGGAACTTATCTAGATCTGTTGTGAGCACTTTGAACCCTCACGTGTTTCACTAAAGTTTATAATGCCAGGGTGTGTAAAAAAAATCCACAAAAATGATTTTTTAGTCCCCAATTTTTTATTTTTCCCAAAGAAATTGGACCCCAAAAGTTGTTGTCCAATTTGTCCTGAGTACGTTGATACCCCATAAGTGGGAGGAAATGGGCGTATGGCTCGGCTCAGAAAGGAAGTAATGACGTTTTGGAATGCAGACTTTGAAGGGTGTCATGTTCAGTTTGCAGAGCCCCGGATATGCCTAAATAGTGGAAACCCCCCACAAGTGACCCCATTTTGGAAACTAGACCCGCTAAGGAACTTATCTAGATGTGTGGTGAGCACTTTGAACCCCCAAGTGCTTCCCCAAAGTTTATAACGCACGGGCATGAAAATAAAAATAATCATATTTTTTCCACAAACATGATCTTTTAGTCCCCAGTTTTTTTATTTTCCCAAGAATAACAGGAGAAAATGGACCCCAAAAGTTGTTGTTCAGTTTGTCCTGAGTATGCTGATACCCCATATGTGGGAAAAATCTACTGTATGGGCACACGTGGGGCTCGGAAGTGAAGTAGTGACGTTTTACATTGCAGGCTTTGATGGAATAGTCTGCGGGTGTCATTTCACGTTTAGAGAGCCCCTGATGTGGCTAAACAGTGGAAAGCCTCACAAGTGACCCCCCAAGGAACTTATCTAGTTGTGAGAACTTTGAACCCACAAGTGCTTCACAGAAGTTTATAACATAGAGCCACAAAAACAAAAAATATTTTTTTTTCCAAAAAATGATACTTTCACCCCCAATTTTTTATTTTCCCAAGGGTAACAGAAGAAATTGGACCCCAAGAGTTATTGTGCAATTTGTCCAGAGAATGCTGATACCCCATATGTGGGGATAAACTACTGTTTGGGCGCATGACAGAGCTCAGAATGGAAGAAGCACCGTTTGACTTTTTCAACGCAGAATTGGCTAGAATTGAGTTCAGATGCCATGTCACGTTTGGAGAGCCCCTGATGTGCCTAAATAGTGGAAACCCCCCAATTCTAACTCCAACCCTAACCCCAATACACCACTAACCCTAGTCCCAACCCTAACCATAACCCTAACCACAAACATAACCCTAACACACCCCTAACCCTAATCCCAACCATAACTCTAACTTTAGCCCCAACCCTATCCCTAAATTTAGCCTCAACTCTAACCGTAACCCTAATGGGAAAATGGAAATAAATACATTTTTTTTATTTTATTATTTTTCCGTAACTAATGGGGGGATAAAGGGGTGTTTGATTTACTATTTATAGCAGGTTTTTATGTTTGGCATCTGTCACACGCTAAAAGACACTTTTTTTTGCAAAAAATAGTTTTTGCATCCCCACATTTTGAAAGCTATAATTTTTCCAGATTTGTGCCCACAGAGCCATGTGAGGTCTTATTTTTTGCGGGACGAGTTGATGTTTTTACTGGTACCATTTTTGGGCACATGACATTTTTTGATCGCTTTTTATTGCGATTTTTGGAAGGCAGAATGAACAAAAAACAGCAATTCATGAATTTCTTTTGAGGGACGTTTATACCATTCTGCGTGTGGTAAAATTGATAAAGACGTGTTATTCTTCGGGTCAGTACTATTACAGCGATACCTCATTTGTATCATTTTTTTATGTTTTGGCGCTTTTATACAATAAAAAACAATTATATATAAAAAATAATTATTTTTGCATCGCTGTATTCTGTGAGCTATAACTTTTTTAGCTTTTCGCTGATGATGCTGTATGGCAGCTCACCATTTGCGGAACAAGATGATGTTTTCAGTGGTACCATGTTTATTTATATCTGCCTTTTGATCGCGTGTTATTCCTCTTTTTGCTCGGCAGTATGATGATAAAGCACTGTTTTTTTGTCTAGTTTTTTTTTTAAGTGGTTCACTAAAGGGGTTAACTAGGGAGAAAGTTTTATGGGGCGGGTCACTACGGACGCGACAATACTTAATATGTGTACTTTTATTGTTTTTTCATTTTTTATTTACATAAAGAAATTAATTTATTGGGGAATATTTTTTTTCTTTATTTAGGAATTTTTTTTACACGTGATAATATTCATTTTTTTTACTTTTTTACTTTGTCCCAGGGTGGGACATCACTGTATAGTGTCAGATCTGCGATCTGACACTGTGCACAGCACTGTTTCAGATCTGTGATCAGACTGGCACTGCAGGAGGCTTTCTCAGCGCCTGCTCTTAGCAGGCACTAAGAAGCCACCTCCCTGCAGAAACCGGAAGGACCCCGCTGCCATCTTGGATCTGGGGTCCTGTAGGGAGGCAGCCCTCGGAACAGCGCAAAAACACCGCGCTGTTCTGAGAGTCTCAGGGAAGCACGCAGGGAGCCCCCTCCCTGCGCGATGCTTCCTTAGACGTCTGAGACACTGTGATCATGTTTGATCACAGTGTGCCGGTTGTTTAAGTGCCAGGAGCGGTCCGTGACCACTCCTGGCACTTAGTGCCGGGTGTCAGCTGTGATAATCGGCTGACACTTGGCCGCGATCAGCTGCACTCCCCCGGTGTGCACAGCTGATCGCATATGATGTACTATTCCATCCTTGGGAATTAAGTCCCAGGGCACATGGACGGAATAGTGCATCAAATGGAAGAAAAGGGTTAAAATATGGGACCCCCAAAAATGAAAAAATGACTAAGGGTCCCCCTCTGTTTCATAACCAGTAAAGGCTAGGCAGACAGCTGCAAGCTGACATTAATAGCTTTGGAAGAGGCCATGAATATTGACTCCTCCCACTTTAAAAAAAAATCAGCTCTCAGCTGCCCGAGAAATGATGCATCCATAAGTTGCACCATATCTGGCACTTAGCATTACTCTTCCCACTTGCCCTGGTGTGGTGGCAAGTGGGGTGATAGTTGGGGGGTTGATGTTACCTTTGTATTGTCAGGGAACGTAAAGCTCAGAAGTTTGTAATAGAGATGCGTCTATAAGATGCCCCCATTACAAACCACATAGTCATATTGTTTAAAAACACAGACAGACGAAATAAAATTCTTTAATTCAAAGCCTGACACCGACTCCTTTAATTATTCTAAATTAATCCATACTTTCGTCATCACTCAGTCCACAGAAGTCATTGTCTCCTGTAACAGAATTAAAATAGTAAACAATATTCCATACCTGTCTGCAGAGAAGATAATCCATTTGTCCCTTGACGGGTCTAGCTCTGCTACATCTAGCAGGCTGGCTGCGTTGTTGCATGATACAGCCTGCCATCCAGCAGAGACACTGAGCAGCATGTGCTATCACTGGTTATTGTCTCAAAATGAATTCCTATGACCTGACTGATGTCACATCGAGCATGAGAAAGTTTTCACGCTGGCGGTGCTGTCAGAAAGGGCCTGGGAGCTCACAGCCAGTGAACTCAGTTCAACTCACTGAGGTCAGCGAGAGCGCCGTTAATACTTTTCCCATGGTGCTCACGCTGACGTCAGTGAGTTGAACTCAGTTTATTGGATTTGAACTCCCAGGACCTTTCTGACATCGCTGTGACATCAGTCAGGTCATAGAAGTTCAGCGCAAGATACTGAGCAGCGGCATCGCACTAAGCTCAGTGACTCTGCTCGATAGCAGGGAGTAAAGTTGCATCATACAACAATGCAGCCTGCCATCTAGATGTAGCAGAGCTTGACCCGTCTTGGGACAAATGGATTAAAATCTTCTCGGCTGACAGGTAAGGAATATTGTGGTTTATTATTTTAATTCTGTTACAGGAGACCATGGCTTCTGTGGACAGGGCTATGATGTGAGTATGGGTTAATTTAGATTCATTAAAGGGGTCTTTGTCATTCTTTTAATTAAAAGACTTTTTACTGGCTGTGTGTTTATTTACAAACATAACTATAGGATTAGAATAAAGAAAAAATAATAGTTCCAAGATAACAAAAGACTACAAAAAATATACATTAAAAATATTACATTTATATGGGTACAAAAGGGTTTGATCCATAGGTGAAGGAATAATAGAGGCCGAAGACTTGTTCAGGATATTTTGACTAAAATGAGGACAACCAAGTAATTTTATCCAAAAAATTTCACAAGAGGCAACAGCATCAGCTAGCACTCTTAAGTTCAATTGTTCCATTAATAATCTATACCAGGTAGTAGCAAGAGGACAATCTAATAGAGAAACTGTGATGCAGAGTCTACTGCAAAGTGTCAAGCAAGTGTCTGGTGCGCGCTATACATATAAAAAAGAAGAATGTAATCAGTAAGAGGAGTAATTACCCATTTGGTAATGGATTCTGCCAAGACTGCGGCCATGTACCTCATTGCTCGTTTCGCGTCGATGTCGCTTGCCCACTTAATACATATTTTTTATAATCTTTTTATAACAATAAAATCCTTATAATGTTAGTATAATATGACTCAGTTTCTCCTTTATTAGCATTACTGTATGGTTAGTAATGGATAAGTGTCTTATAGATACCTCTCCATAACTTACCCGTGGGCATGATGTCTCTAGACAACACAAAGGTGACATCAACTCCACAAATATAAGCCCACTTGCCACTGACATAGGGCAAGTGGGAAGAGCCTGGAAAAGTGCCAGAATTGGTGCATGTAACAGATGCACCTTTTCTGGGGTGGCTGTGGGTTGCTATTTTTAGGCTGGGGGGCCTATATCCATGCCCCCTTACCAGCCTGAGAATACCATCCCCCCAGCTGTCTGCATTAACTTGGCTGGATGTCAAAAATGGGGGGTCCCCATGCGGTTGTTTTAAATTTACTTAAATAAATAAAATTATGGTGTGGGGACCCCTCTATTCTTGATAACCAGCCTTGCTAAAGCTGACAGATGAGGGTTGCAGCTGTCAGTTTTGCCTGGCTGGTTATCAAAAATACAGGGGAATCAGACATCATTTTTTATTCTTTATTTATGGATCAACTGGCGGCTGATGAATACTTACTGTTAGGGTCTGCGGAACGCACCTAATAGATATAGTAGAGAAGTGCGTTCACAGCCCGGGGTCCACCATGCAGGCGAAGCCCGCTGCTAGTAAGATGGCGGAAGTAGCAAACTCTGTTATCCCGCAGAGTCGCTAAAATAAACGCAGTAGCGCTGTGTGGCAGTAAGTGCAAACTCTGTTAATCCCCAGAGCCGCTAACGGGAATGCCACAGCGCTATATGGCGATAGGTGCAAACTCATTTAGCTTCAGTGAGCTGTAAAGTAAAACGCTAGGGCGCTGAACCAGCATTATAAAGCGAACCCTGTTGCGTCACAGAGCCGCTGTGAAAAAGACTGTGTCATGTTAACACCACAGGGACACACAGATAACTGCTGTGCAGATAGCAGTCTGTGATCATGCAGACAGAACGCAATCAAGCAATCTCCTCACCGGAGAAGCCGGTATTCTACGGGCTTATTTCAGCCAAGCCCTAACCACTTGCACTCAAATCTCCTCACCGGAGGTGCCGGTATTCTAGGGGCTTATTTCAGCCGAGCTCTAACCACATGTGTGAATGATCACACTGGCGCAAAGCACATAAAGCAATTGATACTAGCGCATGGCGGCCCAGCCATGCCACCCTTTTATAGTAAAAGCTACAGGACCTGCCAGAAACAAGGACCAATGAAACTGTTCCAGAACACCAGTAGTCAAAGGACCTTCCTGGTGGACCAATAGGAGCTGCTGCAGTACCTGAGCATGTGACCTCTGATCTCCAATGAGAGATCTCACCCTGGGCATGCTCAGAAGGAGAAAACAAGGACTTTGTCCTAAAGACGTCTGCTCGCCGCTAACCAGTACTGGCCACAATAGCAGAGCCTGGAGAGGCAGCAGTAATCCTCTGCACACTGTTAGACTGGGCGAGACGCTGGAACTGACGTCTAAGCTGAGCAGAGTCCACTGCGGCCAGAGACGGAAGGGAGACCGCAGCCGGGATGGCTCGAGATTCCCCTTGTGCAGTAGCTGGAACTCGACCCCTAACACTTACATCAGCCACTACTTTCTCTCTTTGTTAACAGTTGATTACAGCTCTCAACATTGTCTCCTGCTAGCGCTGATCGCAGCGTGAGCAGCGGACCGTGATGTGAGCTGTCTTCACTTCCGCACCTGGAACCAGGGACCAGCACGAACACTACCACTGACTCCCACGTGCCGATACGTGTTACACTGATGACACATGGATGTCATCAGTGTGCACATGTGCAGGAGGTTTTGCGGCCCTTGCTGTTACAAGAAACACTGATGTCTGAAAGAGCACTTAGTGAACTCTTTAATTTGCCGAAGTTTGGCTGACTTGCCGATTTTTTGGAAAAATGCTCTGAAATCCGAACAGCTAATCCTAATGAGCTACATTTGTGCTAAATTTGAGACAGGCAAATGTTTTCCAAATACAATTAGCTCATCTCTAATTTAGACAGCAGGAGTAGTGGAAGGGCCATGACCCTATCCACTGTCCCGCCTTTATGCATGAAGCTATGATTATAAAAACTTCAAATCCTGATTACATAAAATCCACACCACAGATATCATTTTAATCATTCTCACATCTCTAATATAACCATGTGTGTACCTTACATAGCAAAATCCTGCTGACATGCTCTCTTTAAGTAGAGGAAGATTGGCGTGGTCACGATAGTAAAGATGAGGTGCAGGTGGAAGGGAGGTAATGAGCCCCTGGGACATTTATTGAGGTAAATTGTGACTTTGTGAACTAGACCTGCGACCAGGTTGAAGTGTTGTGTTGCATTCATAATTTGCCTCTTTTGCTTAATACCTGCACCTGAATTTTGAAACAAACAGGAAGTGCATTCGACTGCATTGTGCAGTGAATTCACTTCATTCAACTTTATTTAAGTGCACTGACTAAGGCTAGTTTCACACTAGCATATGGCCGAGCTGAGGACGGATGCGGACTTCCTTCGTATAACTCAGCCCACCACCGCACCTCCAACGGTCAGCTCCACCTACGTCTGCATGCGGCCTGCGTACCTATATTTAACATCAGGTATGCAGGCCATGCAGATGTATGCGGATTTTGCCGCATGCATCATTTTGACGGTGCGACGACCGCACCAAAATGCAACTCGTTACGTTTGGTGCAGGTCGTTGCACAGTTAAAACGATAAATGCGGAGGCATCCGCAAACATTGGCACGGTCTGCGTACCTAATGTTAAATATAGGTACGCAGGCCGCATTCAGACATAGGTGGAGCTGACCGGAGGAGGTGCGGCCATGGGCAGAGCTTAGCAAAGGAAGTCCGCATCCCTCCGCAGCTCGGCCATACGCTAGTGTGAAGCTAGTCTTAATATATTCCAAAGAAAAGTTATTTCATATAAAGTTTACCTAGCTAGATTTTGATATTTTTTGCAACATGCACTGAAAGTAGTTTGAAATTGTGTGTTTCTCTACTTTCATGCTATAATTTGAGAGTAAAAGTACACCTGTCTAAAATTCTTCCTATGTATGAGCCTGATATAGAAAATTGTATTTTTTCTCCTAGTAATCAAATTCTACTGAAATTGCATTTTATATGGATAAAGATGGGCAGCAATATAATGTAAATATTGTTACAAATGTAATCATTTTGTATTACTATAGTTACTTACTATTTTGTGCCATATCTATTACATTTGTGTTGATGGATGTTCTCCAACAGACATCTATTAGGTGGTGAAAAATTATTACAAGATAAAGCCTTGAAAATACAAGGCCTTGAAAATACATCATTCATCCTACAGATACATTGGTTAATGCTATATTTAAAATATATCCTCCAATGTATAAGAGCTGACATAAAAAGGGTATAAAACTCATTGATCTTTTGCAGAAAATATTGTTCTTTTAGACTTAACAGTTTTAATATAATATAACATGAAAGGAAAACATAGGTGGAACATATTGTGCTAAAACAAAAGACAAGTCTTTCCTGATGGTGATGTGGTTCAATTTCTCTACGCAAAACTATTTTGAAAACAGTTTGCAAGTAATGTAGCCACAATTATTCTAATATACGCTGGTTACATGTGTATGCACTTATGCTTGCATTTTGAAATAAACTCAATCACAGTATGTCAAAGGGTTTTAAGCCTTGTTTGTAAGTTTGCATGATACAAATATCCAAGAAATACTGTTTCTCCTTGCGGAGAGTGACATGTTAAGCATGCCGAAATGAGGAGGCTTAAAGCCGCAATGCTCCTCTGGAAAATAAGCAAATAGTCTTTTCAGAGAGGAAGAAGACTGGAACACTAGTGCCAACTATAGGAAGTAACAATTCTTGAAGTCAATATTGACCCTTTAACAATCCTTGTTACATGACTTAGGATAAAAACCAAAATCAGAATCTCAATTTGCAGACTCTGTGTTTCGGGTACTGCCCCTCATCAGTGCAAAGTATGAAATCTGGTTTGGTTGTGTGAGAGGCGTCTGACCAGGATCCAAGAAGTAACATTTCTCCTTGTGGAGAGTAACATGTTAAGCATGCCTGCTTGAAAGCTTTTATCTTAAGTCATGAAACAAGGCTCGTTAAAGAGCCGACATTGACTTCTAGGATTGCTACTTCCCATATGTGGCACTAGAGTTCTAGTCCTCTTCCTCACTGAAGAGACTATTTGCATATTTCCCAGAGGAGCATTGCGGCTTTAAGTCTTCTCATCTCGGCATGCTTAAAATATCACTCCCCGCAAGGAGAAACATTACTTTTTGGATCCCGGTCAGACACCACTCACACAGCCAAACCTGATCTCACACTTTGCACTGATTAGGAGCAGTACCCCGAAACAGTGTCTGCAAATTGAGATTCTGGTTTTGGCTTTTATCCTAAGTCATATAACAAGGCTTGTTAAAGGGTTGACATTTACTTCTAGGATTGCTACTGCCTATAGATGGCTCTAGAGTTCCAATCCTCTTCTTTTCTGAACAGACTATTTGCATGATACCCATAAAAAGAAATGTTCATGTGTGTATTTTCAGATTTTATAGATTTTAAACTACAGGTTAAGCATGAAAAAGAGAGCTTTGTAAACTGGTTCTTGAGGTTTCAGATATAGTGACAAAATAAAGGGGATATATAGGTTCTTCTCACAAAACTAGACTATCATCAGCAAAGTAAATGTATTTCAGTTCTTCAATACAAAAAGTGAGCTCATATATTATGTAGTCATTGCAAACGGAGTGATCTGTTTGAAATGTTTTTTTTCAGTTAATGTTGATGATTATGGCTTACAACCAATGAAAGACCAAAAGTCATTATCTCAGTAAATTTGAATACTTTATAACATCAGTTTAAAAAATTATTTTAAAATTTGAAATGTTGGCCTACTGAAATGTATGTTCAGTAAATGCACTAAATACTTGGCCGGGGCTCCTTTTGCATCAATTACTGCAAGTTACTACCCCCGAAGAAGCACGATAGCGAAAAGCGCGTTGGGGTCCTCCTGCCCACATCATAGCAAGGTTGGTTTCAGATATATACATATATATATACTGCTCTATTTCTCTGTATACCTTTCTCTGACATTTTTATATTGACGACATCTATGGATCTGTGAGCTACTGGTTTTTACCTATTTAGGTTTGGATATAGCTACTTATATCCACTAAATGGATTTTTATATGGATTTCTCCTATATGATATACCCCTGATAGGTCCAATTTTGGACCATATTATACTGCACTATGCACTTTATTTACATTTGAGAGATATTTCATTTTCTTTGTAGGTCCTTTGTGACCACATAAACAATATTTTGTGCTTTTTTGATATCTAATATTAACCATTTGCAGCTCCATATGTTTGATCAACTGTGAAAGATCTCTTGGAAAATTGTATAGGTATACATTAATATATGAATGTAATTCATTGAATTCTCTCTAGACCTCTCCTGCTATATGTGTTTTCTAGGTGTAGCCGTATCCCTTGTTACATTATTTTCTTATGTCATATACTGATTTTTATAATAATTTTTGTATCAATAAAATTTACGTATTTTTCATACTGCTCCTTGGTCCTACTTGTTTTGGGTTTTTGTTGTGTTGATATGGACGAGTATTTTTTGATCTAGCCTTTTTTTTGGGATATCAATGCAGTGTGGCATAGAGGCTATCAGCCTGTGGCACTGCTGAGGTGTTATGGAAGCCCAGGTTTCTTTGATAGCAGCCTTCAGCTCATCTGCATTGTTGGGTCTGGTGTCTCTCATCTTCCTCTTGACAATACAACATAGATTTTCTATGGGGTTAAGGTCCGATGAGTTTGCTGGCCAATCAAGCACAGTGATATTATTGTTTTTAA
>VIAB01051252.1:0-15510 GCA_009801035.1 Oophaga pumilio | reverse complement strand
ACCCGATACTTGCGGTATCGGAATGCTCAACACTAATCATCAGCTCTTGCTGTCACTGATATTAATGGCAGCAGGTGCAGCTGATGGGAGTAATCGTCCCAGAAGCCGCTGCCTGCTGTCATTGTTCTCACAACAGCTCTCCTCATTCTCCCCTGCTCGTGCTGATTGCCGACAGAGCAGGGGAGATTGATGAGAGTCGTCTTCAGCACCAGGTGCCGGGGAGCAGCACTTACTGTACCGCTGCTTCCCTAGCGCCCACCATGTGGTACTGATGCAATACACAGGCGGCACATGGTTGCCACACATTTGTCACACGTATTACTCACACGAACATTGACATCTCCGGTAACAATTTCACATTAGAGCAAGTGACATGGGAAAATTTCTAATGGTGAAGTAAGTTATTGGCTGTGAAATCAATGGACCTTTATGAAGGCATTGGGAGCATGAGATCTTTCTCACAATCTCCGTGATGTCAGACAGGTCCTATCAGTTCATCCGGTAGCAGACACTGCTCAGTGTCTCTGTTGGCTGGCAGGCAGTATGGTTGCATCATGCAACCATGCAGACTTTCATCTAGATGTAGCAGAGCTAGACCCATCACAGGACAGATGGATTATTATCTTCTCTGAGGAAAGGTGAGGAATGTTGTTTTTTTAACTCTTTTGCATAAGACAATGGCATCAGTGGAATGGGCGAGGTCTTAAGTATGGTTTAATTAAGATTTATTAAAGGAGTCTGTGTCATTCTTTCAATTAAAGTACTTTTTTCATACAATATGACTATGGGGTTAGTACATCAACCCCCCCAGCTATCACCCCACTTGCCACCGCTACAGGGCAAGTGGCAAGAGTGAGGCTATGTGCTAGAATTGGCACATCTTATAGATGCGCCTTTTCTGGGGTGGCTGAGAGCTGATGTTTTTAGCCTGGGGGAGGGGCTGTGTTCATGGCACTTTCCTAGGCCATTTATATCAGCCCACGGCTGTCTGCATAGCCTTTGCTGGTTATTAATTATAGGAGGACCCTATCTCATTTTTTTGGAGGGTCCCCCATTTTAATAGCCAGTAAAGGCTAAGTATACAGCTGTAAGCTGATATTAATAGCCTGGGAAGCTCCATGGGTATTACCCCCTTCCCATGCTATACACATCTGCCCCCAGCCGTTGGCACTCCCTCTGCTGGTTAAGAACATTACACGGGAGCCCACTCCATTTTTTTCTGAGAAATAATCTTTTAGTAATGAACCCTAGAACGCATAACCATAGAAATCTACACTTTCACATACCTGGGGCCTTTTAGGCATGTGTGCAGATAACATGGAATAACTCAAATAAAAATACTTTTCAAAGTTTATTTGAAAATTGCAAAGTAAGGATGCATTCCCACTAGCGCTGGGCTCCGCCAGGAGGGGATGCGTAATGGATCTGACCTCCTGGTGACCCCAGCTAAGGCTAATTCCTTTTCAACTTTACTGATGACCCCAACAATTTTCACATGTTATCTGTTCGGAAGAATGTTCCTTGCAGACATTTTGTCCTCAAGTAGTACAGATACACTCAGATTTCCTTTCCTTCTTTGCTGGACAAATATAACAACGCGTCCAAGAACCCCATCAGTACTATAACAAAAAACATTAGTTTTGGATGTTCTATTTATACGTTCTGCTGGATCCACTACTTCTTCATCATCTGAAGATTCACTGGACGATGAAGTAGAGACATTAGCTGGTGGCATGTACTCTTCATCATACAAAGAAAGTTCACTGTCTTCATCAATATCAAAAATGATTGCTTCGATTTCTTGCTCAGTCAAACCCCTGGATGTAGACTGTGCCATTGTAACCTTAGATGTCAGTAAACTAAAATAAAAAAAGAATAATGATTACAATCAGGGTTGTACACTCTTTGTTAGTGTGTGTGCTGAGGGTAAAGTACTGCCCCCCTCCTCTCACCTTCAGCAGGTTACCACTTTCTTTTAGGTGCAATTGAAGTCTCTGGATTTTTGTAACTCAGAAAGTTTCTTTTTCCAGAAACAAGAAAGCTGATTCCTTCCTCCAAAGTCTCTTCAGCAAGTAGCACACAATGAACAGGATGTTGTCTGTCCTCCTGGTCCTGTGTGTTCAGTACCTGTGATGATGTCGGAGATGCATGACTTTGTGAGGGAGCCTCCTTCCCAAGATTACATGACCATGTAGTCAGGCAGAATCCACACTCTTCACAGCAACAGCAGAGTCATAAAGACTGTGTCATAAAGACAAATGTTCCCCAGCAGCAGTAAAGACAAAAAGACTGAGGATCACATATAAACCTAGTACAGGCCTAAAAGGCCCCAGGTATGTGAATATGGGGTAATCCCAAAAAAGAGTTGCTATACCGAAATGTCTGTAACATAAAAATATATGAAAAACTGGAAATTGCTAACAACTACTGTATATACCTGAATACCTAGAATTTCAGAATTCTAACTAAAGTAATCTTGCAGAAAATAGAAAACAATAATCCTAGCAGGCCTGTGACGCCCCAGGTATGCGTTCTAGGGTTAAATACATGTACAGTAAGCTGTACACACACTGTAGTAATTGTATTTGTCACTGACATCTATATACCTTCCTATTCTATATGTATTTACTGTGTGCAATCCATCTATTCTATGCTGTCTGCTCCCGCTGTGATTTTATAGTACGTGGCTGCTGAATTGCCAAATTTTCTTAGATAGATAAATAGAGAGATACATAGATAGTATATATAAAGCCCACTGGCGCTATAACAAACTCCTCGGTTTCTAGCTGCTAAGTTTGGGTGACAGTAACCACCTGCTGTCAGATAAAGTAGAAAAAAGACAAAAGTATATTCCAAACAGTGCTCAGAAATGGGAGAAGGAAGGAAGCTGCAAGCTACTGAAACGCTTAGGATTAGGACTCTTTATATTCCCATAAACCTGATTTCAGACTTGCCACTGTCCGGGGTAGCATATGGTTATAATATTATTGCCCAAAGCTAGACTCACACAGGCCACAAGGCTTCCACAGTATTGCCGTGTGTCCTTGGCAGCTCCTGGTGGGATCCACTGCGCGCTGATGCAGTGGACTCCTTTCACCAGTGCCCCGTGTTGTGAACACTTTGGATCTGGCTTCTGAGCTTGGGCTCCCTCCGATGGTTGCTGCTGGTAATGGAGCTGGTCTGACTGACAGAAGTCTCTCACCTGAAGAGGATGATTGGAGATTAGGTGTTACAGACTGGGAAGATTTAAGTGAGCAGCTTTCCTTTAGTTGTTGCAGGTGATTTGGGTTTCTTCCTGAGCCTTTTGGAAGTCTGCTCGCCTCCTGCTTTGTCCTGCATCTTTCAGATAAGTTATTTGTCTGTGGCATTTGTTCCGTTTTGCTCATCTCTGATTTCTGCCTTGCTTGTGTGAGTTCAGCCAGGTTCCCTGCTGGGACTTGTGCTGGACTCTTTTAAATTGCCACAGCTCTGTCAGACTTTTCTGTATTTCTAGTGAGTTCAGCTGGGTTCCCTGCTGGGACTTGTTCTCGGTCCAAACCCAGTTCTCGCTCTAGTGGATTTTTAGTGCCACTGCCGGTGCCCAGGAGGCCATGGACCCATATCGCAATGGATTTTATTTCCGACCTCCCTGTCTCTCAGAGAATGACTGTTATCTGGGTGATCTGTGATAGATTTTCCAAGATGGTCTATCTTGTACCACTGTCGAAGTTGCCATCCTCTTCCGAGTTGGTGCCCTTGTTTTTTCAGCAGGTGGTTCGTTTGCACGGCATTCCAGAGAACAGTGTGTCTGACAGAGGAGTCCAGTTTGTTTCCAGATTTTGGAGAGCCTTTTTTTCTAACCTAGGAATTCAGTTGTCCTTCTCCTCTGCGTTTCACCCTCAGACCAATGGGCAGACTGAGAGAGCAAACCAGACCTTGGAAACTTATTTGCGATGTTTTGTGTCTGCTGATCAAGATGACAGGGTCTCTTTTTTGCCCTTGGCTGAATTTGCTCTAACTAATAGGGCTAGCTCTGCCACTTTGATGTCCCATTTTTTCTGCAACTTTGGGTTTCACCCTCGATTTTCTTCAGGGCAGGTGAAGGCTTCAGCCTGTCCAGATGTCGATTCTATGGTGGAGAGAATGCAGCAGATTTGGAATCAAGTAGTGGATAAATTGTCTCACTCTCAGGAGAAGGCCCAACGGTTTGCCAACCGGCATGGGACTGTTGGTCCCCGGTTTAAAGTGGGTGACATTGTTTGGTTGCCCTCAAAAAATATCCCTATGAAAGTTGCGTCTCCCAAATTTAAGCCAAGGTTCATTGGACCTTATAAGATTTTAGAAATTCTTAATCCCATTTCTTTCCGTTTGACTCTTCCAGGAACGTTCAAGATTCACAACGTCTTTCATAAATCTTTGCTGAAAAGGTTTGTTAGGCCAGTAGTTCCCATGGCTGTGCCCCCTGATCTTGTATTGGTTGAGGGTAATCTGGAGTATGAAGTAGAGAAGTTATTGGATTCTCGTCTGGCTAGACGGAGACTCGAGTACTTGGTCAAGTGGAAAGGTTATGGCCATGAGGATAATTCTTGGGTGTTTGCTTCTGACATTCATGCCGAGAGATTAGTTCGCGCCTTTCACTGGGCCCATTCAGATCGGCCTGGTGGCTTGGGTGAGGGTTCTGTGACCCCTCCTTAAGGGGGGGTACTGTTGTAAACACTTTGGATCTGGCTTTTGAGGTTGGGCTCCCTCTGGTGGTTGCTGCTGGTAATGGAGCTGGTCTGGTTGACAGAAGTCTCTCACCTGAAGAGGATGATTGGAGATCAGGTGTTACAGACTGGAAAGATTTAAGTGAGCAGCCTTCCTTTAGTTGTTGCAGGTGATTTGGTTTTCTTCCTGAGCCTTTTGGAAGTCTGCTCACCTCCTGCTTTGTCCTGCATCATTCAGATAAGTTATTTGTCTGTTTAATCTGTGGCATTTGTTCCGTTTTGCTCATCTCTGATTTCTGCCTTGCTTGTGTGAGTTCAGCCAGGTTCCCTGCTGGGACTTGTGCTGGGCTCTGTTTTAAATTGCCACAGCTCTGTCAGGCTTTTCAGTATTTCTAGTCCCCTGTTATTTCCATATCTGTTGTTTTGCGTCCAGTTCACACCAGAGTTCTGATTTAGTGGGGGAGAGGTCGTGTGGCCTCAGTATTTTTGCATATCAGAAGTGTTGGAATTTTTCTTAGGGTTTTTGCTGGATTCCAGACAGTATCCTTTCCTGTCCTGTTTGGGCCCCATCATTTGCTCACTCTTTTTTCTGCCTGTGTTTTGTTCTTCATCTTGTCTCACCGGCAATATATGTTTGGGGGCTATCTATTCCTTTGGGGCTCCACTCCGGGGCAGTTTAGCTTTACCCTTTTCTCTCTTTAGGCTTAGTTAACTCTTTGGCTGTGTCAAGGCGTCTAGGGCATCATAGGAACTTCCCACGGCTAATTCTAGTTGTGTCTTCAGTTTAGGGGTCTGCAATCTGCTAAGTTACCAACCTCTCTGGGTATCTGGTTGCCTAGCCTTTTTCCTATCCTCCTCGGTGACCGAATCATAACAGCCCCATGTGTTTCTACGCCAACACGGACGGACATCTCCATGCTCACTACAGACAAACAGCGCCATCTCTCTACGCTACAGGCTGGACACCGTGAATCCAGCTCTTAAAGTGACAGCAAGTCTAGTGCACGCATTTTTTCAAGCCACTCACCACTAAAATCCAAGGGTGTTGTATAGAACTACACTGGTGGTCAAAATTGTTGGTACCCCTCGTTTAATGACAGAAAAACCCACAATGGTGACAGAAACTTGAATCTGACAAAAGTAATAATAAATCAAAAATCTATGAAAATGAGCACATATATCAGCAAGGACAAGTACAGCAGGATGACAAGCAAAGCAGGAAACATGAGAAGGCACTGATCCAGGAATTTTGATATAATTAGGAACTTTAGATGCAAAGTCAGTCCAGAATTTCAGCAAACAAATGGTTAATGGCAGCACAGTGGCTCAGTAGTTAACACTGCAACCTTACAGCATTGGGGTCCTGGGTTTAAATCCCACCAATGACAACATCTGCAAGAATTTTGCATGAGTTTCCGTGTTTGCGTGGGTTTCCTTTGGGTACTCTGGTTTCCTGCCACTCCAAACACATACAGATAGGGAATCTACATTATAAGCCTATAAATAAGTACTAAATAAGTAAGTAAAATAAAGAAAGAAAGAATGGCAGAGTTGTTTGACATCAGCAGACAGATGGTCAATGGCAAAAAAGTAGACAATCAACAATTATAAAGTTAACTGCAGCCAGAAGTGATCAACAGGTAAGCTCAGCGTCCTGCCAAGTCAATTCAAATAGTAACATAACAAAAAGAAGTCCGAGGCTCCAGATGTATTGTACTCTTTTGAAAAATTATAACTTTTGTTCATTCCTTTAAAATACAAAGAGTGATGTTTCGGCCACAAATGGCCTTTTCAAGCAAATATAGAAAAAGAAATAATGCAGCTAATGAGAGTGACGTGAGTTGTTCTCTCATCTGTTAGCTGCAGCTAATTAATGTCCACTCTTTGGTTGCAGTTTCTAAATATTTCATCAGAGCAGACATCCACTCTAATAAAATAGTAAAGGCTGTAACTGATGAGTGGCCGCTCATTGGCTACAGCAAGCAAGTGGCACAAAAATGTCATGCCACTTGCCAGGAACAGCAGTGCCAACATCACTGGAATTGCGGTACTGCAAGAGATAAGCATAGTTTGTTTTTATTTTAATTAGGATTCTGAATTCATTCAGTTCAGTAATGGACAATCCCTTTAAGCATAGTATTAAAAGCATGCAGTGCCTGCTTTTAGAAGACTAATTTGTTATTGTTAAATGTTTTACATCATCTGTAAACTATGTATTTTTATACCAAAATTGTTTATCTTTGAAATAAAAAAAGACTACATTCTCTATTCATGTCAGTGGAATAAATGATGTAACCTCATTGGATCGGTGTAAATATAGAAACATATAATCAAACCAGAAACCTCATGATCTCTTTCTCTGAAGATTTTAACAGCATCAGCAATTGCATGTGTTTTGGTGTAAGGCAATCTACCAGAAAGCTGATGTCTCCGAGGAGGGATGGCATGCATAATGCATTAGCTATGATGTTTGCTAGACGTGTCTTTTCACATCTCTGGATCTGAGATCTGTATAAGCAATAAACTCAGATAGCTTAAAAAACCCTTCAATTGCCAAAGCAGTGAAGGAAAAACACTTAAAGTGAGCTATCCATTTATTTGGGTCTATATTTTAGAATCAAACACTGTTTATCTAGAATAACTGTCTGTAACCACTACAGAAGAAATGTACTGAATGACATGAGAAAACAAACTGCTTCACTCCTTTGTAGGCCGTGGTCACACAGCAGTCGATTCGTTCATATGAGAGAATTGGGCAAATTATACTAATGACACTCGGCTCAACGTCTTTCAGAGTTTGATCTGAGTGTCATCTTACTGTGATGCTATTCTCTCACATGAAAGAATCGCGTCACAGGTGCTGCAAAGATGGAGAAGGTAATTTCACCATCTTCTCCATCTTGTCTCTGTCTGCCTGTTCCTTGTATAGTACTCAGTGCCTCTTCTTACCACTATCGTGCTAAAGGCTCTTCATGCTATGCTGTGACTTCTAGTCCCAATGTGCACTCTAGGCCAGGACTAGTCGTGGGACGTCCCTGCACGTGTGCTTCGCAAGTTTGAGACATCATGACGTCACGACATGCTCCACAAACTTATGACTGGGACACTGAGTCACCTTTCATGGACGAGCTGTGAGATTGGATAGTCAAGGAGTTTGAGGTCAGGAGCCAGGAGGGTAAGTCATAAACAGAAGGAAGAGACAAAGGTGTAGGTGTAGTCAGGTAAAATTCTGAGGTCAGAACACCAGGAGATAGCTGATCATAGTAAAAGTGGTTAAACAGACGGATGGTCAGAACGAGGTCCAAGGTCAGGCAACAAAAGATCAACAAACAGAATGCAAGGCACAGAGAGACAAACCACATAATAATTGAATGTTGGGGTGTCAAAACTGTACCAAGCTGACCTTATGTCTCCTCAGAGGGTGGGAAACATCACATTGGTGAAAGTTGAAGACCACATTATGTGATCCTTCTGATGTAATAGTAGGGCTCCCAGGTAAGGCGGGGTGGTGAGGCGAGGGCTCATCACTGTGGTGGCAGCATGGTGGGATCTAGATAATAGTATGTGTAAGTGTGGGACCCATACTCCCTGACATTAAAGACATTAAAGACTACCAGCAGTAGTTTTTGCCGCTGGGGTGTTAAGATCAGCTCAGCACTAGACAGTCCAAGTGCAAATACTGCATGATGTGTGCGTGCATCTGGATACAGCTTTGTGTCAGTGACAAAAGATTGCAAGGACAGCGAGTGGCACCAGGGTCAGAGCCAGGGAGATGGCCAATGCTACGGATGGTTGGGAGGAGGTGGAAGATGATGTTGCTCAAACAGATGGGGAGTCCAGCCCAGGCTCCCCAGGGAGCCAGTCGCTGGTGGTCAGACCCACAGTGGGCCGCTCACCACCTAACCGTCCCCCAGGCAGGCAAGCTAATATACTCTCCTGCAAGAAACCCTGGCCAGACTCAAGGAAGGAGACAAGACCTTCTACGAGACCCTCATAGCAGCAGCAGAACATCAGGATGCAGCGGAAGCAGCAGAACATTGCAAGCCAGCGAAACCTGCAGAGGGAGCACAAGCACCAGCAACAAATTCTTCAGTTACAACTCAAGCTCTAGCTGCAAACCCCAGCTAGTTGCGAGTCCCCTGAGATCCGAGTTCTGAAGAAACAGGTGGAGCACTTACCCATACTATACGAGAGGTGGTGAGCTCTCCTTTAATAGAAGTCTTCAAACAGAGGCTGGACCGACATCTGTCTGGGATGATTTAGTGAATCCTGCTTTGAGCAGGAAGTTGGACCAGATGGCCCAGGAGGTCCCTTCCAACTCTACGATTCTATGATTCTATGATTCATACTGGACAAAGGAGGGGACTTGGACACTTTCTTGCTGGCAAATGAAAAGACTTGCCTTCAGTACCATCTGCCTGAGGACCAGTGAGTCGGGTTCTTAACCATTCACCTCAGAGTTAAGGCCTTGGAATTCTTTGATACCTTCCCAGTGAGAAGACCTTGAGCTATGAGGATATCAAGCAGGCTCTGGTCCGACAGTACAACTTGACCCCTGGGACGTACACCAGAGTATGCAAACAGCTGGCCCAATCACATGCAGGTCTTATTGCAAGCAGTTGATTAATGGACTATGGAATTGGTGATTACCATCATCCATCAGCTGAGGGAGTTCAACACGACTGAGCAGTTTTTGTGGAATTGCCCAGAGGACTTTCATCAGTATCTCCATGACTGGCAGCCAAAGGGGGCTTCTGCAACACTGACACTTGCCTATGAACACTCCAACAACAGGACTCCAGAGGCCAAGAAATCTGCCAGCTGAAGAGGAGTAAGACGAAAGCAGTAGTGGAACTCCAATGGTGTCATCTCTGACACTTCAAAGCCATATATCCCCAACGCCAGAACGGTCCATTCCCATCCCAGAAACTGTCCACTGTTTTGTGTGTGGGTGGTGGGAGGTCCCTTGACAACTTTCAGCTCATCACCGTAGACCAGGCCATGGCCATGGGATTACAGGACACTGACGCTGAAATGACCCTTGTGCGGCTGACCCTTGAGCCGGTGTCCCCACAGGTTTGGTAAAGCAAAAACCCTTGCTGTCTCTGGGATTGAAGGAATTGAACTGGTGCTGCCAGTCGCCAAGAAATACTTGGACTGGGGCACCAGGAAGGGAGTGCAGGAGGTGGGGATAACATTGAATATTCCTGCAAATGTTTTGCTTGGGATGGATTTGGGGTGGCTAGTGACCGAGTATGTGGCTGCTGAACCCCCAAGGTCTGATGCTCCAGACAACAACATAATGTCCACCCTTGCTGATGTCATTGTGATCAACATGCCTACTGATGGGGATGTGGGGGGTGGATTATGTAGTGTGTTCCTCTCATCTTGGGGGAGGAGATCAATCAAGCAAGGTGTGCTAATGCCTTAGAGTATGGCCAGCTGGCACTGTGAAGTTGTGACTAGAGATGGGCGAACACCCAGATGTTCGGGTCCTGCGGGTTGGGCAGAACAGATACAAAAAGTTTGGGTTCAGGTACCAGAACATTCACTTGAATGGGGGGCCTGCACATTCAGTGTTTGCCACACTGTCATGTGCTTGACAACATGGCAAATCCTGCTTCTGATCAGTGGTAAAATTATCTCCTCTGGTCATAAAGCCACGTTTTCCCACCTCCGGTCATTAATATCGGCTGATGGGACTACTCATCAGCCGATGCCTGCTGCCGCTAATCAGAGTGAGAGCAGGTGGCGGTTGATGGGAGTATTCATCAGCCAGCACCTGCACTCTAAATAAATAATTTAAAAAAAACAGCGTGAGTTCCCTTGTATTTTTGATAACCAGCCAGGCAACCCTCCGCTGTCAGTTGTCAGTTTCAGCTAGGCTGATTATCAAGAATAAAGGGGTCCTCAAATAAAAAATTTTAAAATATGGCATGGGGTCCCCCTCATTTTTGACAACCAGCCTTGATAAAGCTGACAGCTGGGGTTTGTAATCCATGGATATTTTCCCCCCAGCCTAAAAAGAGCAGCCACCAGAAAAGGTGCATCTCTTAGATGCTCCAATTCTGGTGCTTTGCACAGCTCTTCCCACTTGCCAAGTAGCGGTGGCAAGTGGGGTTCATATTTGTGGGGTTGCTGTCATCTTTGTATTGTCTGGTGACATTAAGCCCACAGATTAGTAATGGAAAGGCGTCTATAAGACACCTATCCATTACTAATCCTATAGTTATATGGAAAATAAAGACACAGCCAGAATAAACAGATAAAAACAACAATATTCCTCACCTGCCATTGTTCTGTCCCACACTGTAATCCATGTCTGGGGGATAAACAGTTTTCAAGCTGGATGGCACCAAGATGTGATCGTCCAGGCTGAGAACCACAGGTGAATAAGGTGTTGCGAGCTCAGCCTCAGTGGCTAGAAATGATGTCATCAAGGTTACCACCAGTCACTGAGGCTGCGGAGCCAGGGCCAGAGAAGATGGATGCCGTGGCATCCTGGCCAACCCCCAGGACCAATAAACAGGTGTTATCCTTCTCTAGGAGGTTCGTCCCCCACCATAGTAGCCTTGCGAAGCCCTTGAAGACCTCAACAAGAAGGAGCTGCCCTCCACAGGCCATTGGACAAATGACTAAGATGGAATTTTACAAGGAAGAATGGATGAAAAAATGAAATATTCTTGGCTGGCTACAAAAAGCATTTACAAGCTGTGATACTTTCAAATGTGGGTACTACTAGGTACTAACCATGCAGGGAGCCCAAACTTTTGGCCCATATTCCTTTTTGAAATTTTTAAAATTTAAAGATGAAATATATATTTTTTGTTGCCTAAAATACAAAGGAAATCTTTAAATTTAGGCTTTGTAGAGATTATTTTATCTTCAACTTGCTTAACTGTTCACAATAAAAGTAATTTTGACCAGGGATACCCAAACTTTTACATGCATGTATATATATACATTTTAATGCATATCTAGGGGGCGTGGCTAAGCGGGTGCAGCCACAGTGCACGCGGAAGTACTTATTTGTGGCGGCAACAGACAGCGCACGGCAGTTAGATGTGAGTGCTCTGGCCCTCGAGCACTGTCACACAACAGACCCGCGCCCGCAGATCCCCACGGCGACTAGCAGCGTTTGCCAGGAGAGACGTGCAGGACACCCGTTGGTCAATCTGAGACAAGATGCCAAACACTCCGGGCTCGTGAGTACCGCGCATGCTTCACCACAGAGAGACTCAGCGTGGGACCGTAAGCTGTGCCCCGTTTCCCTAATATACGTCTACTGGTCTTCATTGAACCTGGAGAGTGTCGAGATCTATAACCTCTTGGCTGAATCATTAAATGGACTAAAGGCTCAGCGGAAGGTACCAGAAGCTAACCGCTGCCGCCAGAAGATGGATCCTCGTTACCCATAGGACTTCATCGGATCAGCATCGTGTCAGCCGTTGTTGGGGCCATCACCGCTTCACAACACCCACGGCCTTAGGATCAGTGGATAGGATAAGTTAACCCCACAAGAACTGTGTTTACTGTTCTTTAACGGTACCCACAATTTCACCATTGAACTTTTTTTTTCCTAGTTTAACCATTTACCTCCCTGCGTGTAGTATCCCATTGTTGATTAAAACCCAGTTAACCCTTGCTCTGTCTCCTGCCTGTCACTGCATCTCACATCCTGCTCACACTTGGCGTAGTCGTCACGATGCAGTCCACAGGCACAGAAGGAACAGACCAAGCGGTCGCGGGTGCCTCAGGCACCAGAGATGCGGATCACGCTGTTGTGGGAGATCCAAGAACCAGTATACTGCTGGGGACCATGTTGAGAAACCTCCCTAAATTTACAGGGAACAACATTCTGCTACGGGACTGGACTGAGCGGGTCAGGGGTATGTTGAGGATGCACCTCATGACCCCTGTGATGGAGGCAGAGATTGCTATGATGGCTCTAGATGAAGAGGCGAGGAGCTCCGTCATGTTCCGGCCCCCCATGAGCGAGATACCATCACCAAAGTGCTGCAAACCCTAGAAGAAATGCACAGAGACACCACAGGCATCTTAGAATTGCGCATGCGCTTGTTTAGCCATGTCCAAAGGGAGGGGGAGTCCGTGACCCTATCCATGAATGCACGGCAGGAGATTCACGCTGCGATTATTAAGCGAGATGGCATAGGCGTAGGACCCCCTGACACAGTCCTGAGAGACCAGCTAGTGGCAGGCTTTAGGGACACCTTGCTTAAACAAGCCTTGTGAGAGCGCTTGCGAGTAAATCCCCACATGTCCTTTTTAGAGGTGGGGGCAGAAGCGCGTGCACGTAAGCAAGAGCAGAGGGTGACAGACCCAACGGGAAAGGTCTGGAGCGGAGAGGTAGCTGCTTCGTTGGCAACTGAACCAAGTTTGGGTAAGAGAGCTTCGGAAGGAAATCCAAGACATTCGGGAGGAATGGGCTGACCTGAAGAAGAAGCCTTCCGTATCATTAGATTCCCCCAGAAGCCAAACTAGTCCTGGGCTCCATCAGGAAAAGAGGCCAACCCGCATGGAAGAGCAGCCGACCTGTTTTAATTGTGGGAGCCCTAGACATTATGCTCGAGGATGCCCGCATAAGGGGAGATCCCTCTACCGCCGCTCGGAGCCTGAGCAGCCAAGAAGGAGAGAGAAAAGTCCCACATGCTTAGTTTCCCTGAGTCATCTCTTATGGGCCGAAATGGATAGTTGGGCTGTCTGCTGTTTAGTTGATACCGGCTCCCAAGTAACTACTATGCCTGAGACTTATTTCAGATGACACTTCCCTGAAGTGATGCAGCCTGAATTGGGGTCCAGTGATCAAGTTGACAGCAGCCAATCATTTGCCACTCCCAGTCGCAGGGGTGGTCTGGATGCAAATCACCGTGTGCGGTAAAGATGTGAGCCGGAAAGGAGTCATGCTGACTGCTGGTAACCCCGGCAATGGCCCCACTGTGACATTAGGAATGAACATACTGAAAGAACTCGGGAGCATCCTGGTCAATGAGTCAGCAGATGCGTTTTTGAATCGATGGAGCCCTCGCACCTCTCAGAGAAAAGTGTTCCAACAGCTGATACAAGTAGCCCAGGCCCAAGAGACATTGAGTAAAGGGAAAACATTGGGCAAAGTAATCATTACAGCTGCTGCCAACCTCGTCTTACCACCAGGTCAGACTGTGCTCACCCTGCCTTTCCAAGCCTGTACCCCTCTCGTAGGAGTTGAAGTGCAGATAGAGCCTGCTTGTATGGATCAATTACCTCCAGGGCTTCTTGTTGCACGAACATTAGCTATTGTTCATGACTGCAGTGTACCAGTGCGATGTGTCAACCTCAGAGAAAGCGCTCTCACACTTCCGCCCAAGAGTGAGGTAGCACAGGTTATGGGAATGCCAGAAGAGCTGATACCTCCAGAGGCCGTTCAGTTGGCAGTAAAGCAGGGAGATCTCTGGACAGTGGCCATATGGGTGTCCTGAGAGTCAGAATCTAATCACCTAAAAGAGGGGTGACGAATCCTGGAGCAGATGCCGGCCAAACTCACAGAACTCTCACCACAACAGGTGCGGTAAATAAAAGCGGTGCTAGAGCGGTGTCAGGATTTCTTTGCTGGACATGATGACTTTGGGTGTACCACAGATATCACCCATGAGATTCCAACGGGAAACCCTGCACCCATTAGGGAACGATATCCACAGATCCCACCACAAATGTACCAGGAGGTGAAAGAGATATTGGCGCATATGCTGCAGAGCGGAGTCATCCGAGAGAGCCAAAGTCCTTTGGCCGCACCCATTGTCCTAATACAAAAAAAAGACGGAACCCTGCGCTACACACATTAGGCTTATTTAATGGAGCAGTGTCTAACTGAAAAAAAAAAATTCTCCCTGTAACCGCTCTCTTCCAGGCATCAAGGCGGTTCAGGGGGCTGTAACAGTCACTGCTCACTACACAGTTATCAAACTGTTATCACTCCTGCATCTTGAATAACAATCTATTCCAGACTGACTGTCACTCAAGGTGCGAAGGTAGTGATTACAGAGCATTGTCTCTGTAGTGACCGATGACTGTTACTGTTCCCTGCACCACCTTGATGACTGGAAGTGAGTGGCAGCAGGGAGAATACACCATTTTGTCTCCATTTAGCCACTGTTTCAGTAAATTAACCTAGCCTAATTAAAAAGCTTTACCTGCAAAATACTTCTGTATCTGCAAGTAAATAGTGTTTTTGCACCTGACAGGTAGCCTCTAAATTGCTATTTATGTAGAATAAAGAATATTTGCTATAAAGTCTCCCATGTACTGCACATATAGAGGAGAACATGCTTCCCTGTTTCTCTGTAGTACACCTATATAGATATCAGCAATATTAGCATTGATGTTGACAATGCTGCATTGTGATGAGAGAGCAGAACACTTAAAGGGGTATTCCCATCTCCAAGATCATATTCCAATATGTAATAGGTATAATAATAATAATATTAGCAAATACCTCCAATTAGGAACGACATAGCGAATCAGAAGATCTATACTGCATTTCTATTTGAAGGTATTTGCTAATATTATTATAATACCTATTACATATTGGGAGACGATTTGGAAATGGGAATACCCATTTAAGGTGAACCGTACAATATTGGTAGGACAAAATTTTAATGTGAATGAGGGTTCTCTAGCTCTACCTTGACAAATGATATCATGGGAGATAAAGGTCAAACAGTCTGAATTTTAATGCCTGACCCTTTTGCTCTCCGAGAAATAAGCAGCAGCCATCTCCACACTCCCCACAGAAAACACAACATTCTGTCATGAATAGTGTTGAGCATTC
>VIAB01051242.1:0-11471 GCA_009801035.1 Oophaga pumilio | reverse complement strand
GCTGCGACACATGCAGCTGCGGAGCTGAACAGCTGATCAGCCGGCGCAAACCAGGAAGCCGGGTTCCCTCTGCAGCTTATTCGGTAAGTGCTGTAGCTTGCCGAATAAGCCCTGACCCGATCAAATTCGCTCATCTCTACTGATAACTACTGCCGAAAACAAACTAGTGGCAGCAGTCGCCTGTCAGAGAAATTAGTGTACACCTGTGTATAGGTATAAAACACTGCAATCAAGTGACTGCATGATATACCAGGGAGAGTCAAAAATTATCTAAATGGTGGTTGTGCAAGTAATTGTAATCAATTTACATAATTTTTCAACATAAAATCCCCACTTTTCAATATATTTTGTCCTTTTATCAAGGAGCTTTTTTATTCCTTCATTTAAAAAAAAATTTAGGCTGATCTGCAAGCCATGAATGCATCACTGTCTTCACCTCCTCATTAGATGTGAACTTTCATCTTCGCAGGGCTTCTTTCAAGAGACATAATCCACTGGCACTTGTCTATCCAACAAAATCAGTTCACGTTGTAAGGTCACTGGCGAACACATAGTGGATGGGAGATATGTATCACTGAGGTGCATGTCCTCTGTGATAAAAACCTGGAGTTATGCTCTAGTATACATAGTACTAAGAGTGATTAATCGGCCATCTTAGGGCCAGTTCTGGTTGTGAGTAGATGAAGAGTAAGGGCGGGTAGGCTGCTCATCATATCTCCAACCCTGGATGTGGTTCACACTGTAAAGTAGGACCTGTTTATCTGACACATGGTTCTGTGTATGAAGGTGGCTAGGCCTTCTGGATTGTGTGGCTTTTCAAAAGGACTAAGAAGCTGGACTCTCAGCAAAGTGGGCGAACCCGCACTATTGTATGGACTGTTAACTTTGTTTCACTTTTTGCCGGACAAAGGCTGTATTTAAGTTTTCTTGTGATGTCGTTTATGGGGACTGAAATAAACCAGCTGGACTTTACATAGAAACGGTTCCTGTGATACCTCAGATCGCTCACATGGGAGTAGCATTGTTACAACGTGTACGCCTAATGTTGTCATCAGTCGTAGACAGGCATCCAACTCCTTCTTCTTGGCCTACAGTTGTGTAAGGGGTGTACCGGGACAGTTTGATGCTTTACTCCCTTACTCATACTGATATTTTCCTGCTCGTATAAATGTATATATTTTTACCTGCTGCTATGTATATGTACATATATTGATATCTAGACTGTGTGTATATTATTATGTACAAGGAAAGAGTAGTACCCCGAATTAGACACTAGATGGGGCATAATAGTGTATATAGTAATTTAGGAGGAGCCAGCCGTGGATAAGATAGAGGGATTTCCTGATTCTAGTCAGTAGAGCCATAGAGCCCATATAGGGTGCACAGCTCCGTAATGTTAGAAGCAAGGTACCCAGCCTTCCAGGGTCCAGTGGACCAGAAGTTCAAACGAGGCAGTAGCGGCGACAGCAGTGGTGGAACAGAAGCTACAGCAAGGGTCACAACAGTACAGGGACGCAGGTCACTCTAAAATGTGACAGCTTACTGCATGGGCAGATGCCCTCATGTCCGGGGCGAAACGGACAAGGGAACTCCTAAGCATAGTGAGTCTCAACAGGGAGGACGCTGCGGTACCGGATGAGACGGTATGACCCGGGCACGTACTTAAGGTCCTAGGAAAGAGTGCAGGGAAAGTGAAGAATGTGAACTGTATGGAACCCTATGCTGATGTTGTATCTGGAAAGGATGTGCTGCGAAAAGAAAGAAGTAAAGTTCTACATTTTAAGTTACAACTGGACTGTGTCTTTGTTGTGTGTGCAAACGACCAGAGGGGGTCTTAAGAAACATGGAGAAGGCCCTGAAGGTGAGGAGAGCAGAGAGGCAAGTACACTGACAATAGGACATTCTTTATATGTGAGGGGAGACCAGGGCATGCAAGAGTAGATATTATCAGCCACGACTACGGCCCCGGCGCTCCCCCACAGTTGTGTGACCTTCCTTGAATTTCTCCATTCATACAAACTTCTTAACGACAAAACACTTTCTCTATACTGTACACAGTCTTCGATAAATATTGGATCCAGACATACCCTCAGACCACAAAAAATGAATCACAGCACACTGCGCTTCTCTCATGCCAATCAGAAGTGAGGAAGCCATTGTATCTTGCATCGCTGTCACAAATAAACTGGCGTTACACATTCAAACCTTCGCTGAAGTGATTGGGGAGACAGTGATCTCGTGTGGAATGACAGTGAACAGAAGTGTTTTTTTTTTTTTTTTACATTTCTAAACCATTTGAAGACCAAGACAAACATCTTTAGTTCTGTGTATAACTAATTGGGAACCAGTGGATTAGGACTAGAAATTAGTGAATCTGTTGAATTTCCAGTGTTTTTTTTTTAATTCACACATGAAATTTGATTTGCATCAAATTTATTTAATGCGAGTTTAACCCCTTAAGGACCAAGCCACTTTGTAGGTTAATGACCAGGCCTTAATTTTGAAATCTGACCAGTCACTTTATGTAGTTATAACTCTGAAATGCTTCAACGGATCCCACTGATTCTGAGAATGTTTTTTCGGGACATATTGTACTTCATGTTAGTGGTAAAATTTCTTCGATATACTGTAACTTGCGTTTATTTATGAAAAAAAGCAGAAATATGGCGAAAAACTTCTAATATTTTGCAATTTTCCAACTTTTAATTTTTATGTCGGTATATCAGAGAGATACTGTATGTCACACAAGATACTTAATAAATAACATTTCCCATATGTCTACTTTACATCAGCACAATTTTGGAAACAACATTTTTTTTTGTTAGGAAGTTATAAGGGGTAAAATTTGACCAGCAATTAATAATTTTTTCAACAAAATTTACAAAAGCATTTTTTTAGGGACCATCTCACATTTGAAGTCTCTTTGAGGAGTCAATATGATAAAAAATACCCAAAAGTGACACCATTCTAAAAACTGCACCCCTCAAGATGAAGGTAAAATTGGATGGAATCGAGAGCGGACGCCATGTCGCGTTTGGAGAGCCCCTGATGTAACTAAACAGTGGAAATCCCCCCATAAGTACCCCCGTAGCTGGATGACCCGGGGGTTATCATGACGACCCGAGGGCCCCACGATGACAGGCCCCACGATGACGCGGGGATGCCGATCAGAAGGCAGAGGGAGCTCCCGTCCCTCTGCCTTCCCACTGAATGCTTCGATCGCAGCAATTAGGGGGTTAACAGCCAGGGGCGGCGCGTACGCTATGCTCCTGCATTGACCGGGCAGGAGATGCTGATATTTCAGCATCTCCTGCTCGGTCATGCTGTGATCGGTCAGTCAGATTGACTGACCGATCACAGCGATCTGGGTGCAGGGACCGACGGCATGGGTCCTTGCACCCGTTGCTGTGCCTCTCCACTGTCTTAGACAGCTGTTGGCACTGAACTACCACTGCGTGTTTTCACGCAGTGGTAGTTTAAATGCATGACGGCCATAGTCCGTCATGGTGCGGGAACCTATGGGTTAATGTGCCCCAATTGCTTGACCAAAAAACCCACTCAGTCCTCCACTGGCTCCGTCCCTTTGGTTATGGCCTTCTTCAGTTTTGCCTTTATTCTTTAGTGCAACCTCACTAGGTGTCACGTGACACCATGACATTGCTTGAGGTCTAATCAGCGACTAAGGCACTGAAGAAAAGTACCAACCTGGATGGAGAGAGCCTGAAGGGGACCACGCTATGAGCTGAAGAGGTGAAACAGGTGAAGGTCAAAGTATGTATTTTTATTTTTTAATTTGTTCCCAACCCTTAAAAGAATCCAGCAAAATTAGTGGCTATGTGGCTGCCATTTTGCTGAATTCAAGTAAATAGATTGCAAAAATATTGTATTCTATTGAATCTGAATTGCTTGTGAATTTTGAGTCAAATTCGATTTGCTCATGTCTAGTTAGGACTTACAAGGGTAAAGCTGTTGAATAAAACATCTAAATCCATGTTAAATCTCTCACCTCACCGGCGCTGATGCTCTAATGGACTCTGTCAGTCACTGTTTGCAGTGGTGATGCCAGTATGTATGATCAGTGACCTATAACTGTTTACAGAGCGACTATGACGTCTACACATTATATCTCCTGTAATTGTGTTACTACATGGGATTCTTTATGATGTTACATCGGTTGATCTTCTCCCCATTTAGGTCTCTACAATATCGGATCCTCTCGGTGGAGATCATTTATATAAGAGAATTTTTCTAATTGACCTGTTAAGGATGGATAGGGACAGGGACAAGATGATGGAGAGGATATTACACCTCACCCTAGAGATCCTCTTCCGGCTTACTGGAGAGGTGAGAGATTCTGATGACGTCACATTACATCATTCTTATCTATGGGAATAACAGATGGACAGAACTGGAGAGGTGAGGACTCTGGAAATGTCTGTAGTGAGATTTATTATTGTGTCTCTCCATTTTCAGGATTACGCAGTAGTGAAGAAGACCTCTAATGAGCGCTGTCAGACCCCTGTTCCTGAGGGATGGGGAAGATCTCTAAGCCCAATCACTGGGCCTCCTCCTCACCCGCTGATACATGAGGACATCAATGACCAGAACATCCTAGAACTCACCTACAAGATGGTTGAGCTGCTGACTGGAGAGGTGACACTGCTGGGAATGCTGGGAGAGTATACAGTAACGCTATGAAGGGATCCGGCAGGTGACTGTATTATTTATGTGTCAGGTTCCTATAAGGTGTCAGGATGTCGCCGTCTATTTCTCCATGGAGGAGTGGGAGTATTTAGAAGGACACAAAGATCTGTACAAGGACGTCATGATGGAGGTTCCTCAGCCCCTCACATCATCAGGTAACAGACAGGACTAAATACACACGGCCTATAATTATCTGTATGTAAAGAATGAATTCAGTCCCTGTATGTGTTTCCTCCAGTTCTATCCAGTAAGATGACAACACCAGAGAGATGTCCCAGTCCTCTTCCTCCACAGGACTGTGAACAAGAAGATCCCAATGTTCCTCATGATCATCAGGTAGATGGAGAGAAGGTGTCATGAGATCTCCCCTATGATGTGTAGACGGATGTGAAGGTCTTGTGCTCAGTCTTGTTTTATCCACCAGTATTATATGTTTTATACTTGTGTAATGAGAACGGTGGAGATGGCAGGATTAGAGCTGATCATAGATGTGACTTCTCCATCTGTCTGTGACTTTTACAATATTTTTTTCAGGGTAACGATCTGACCCATATTAATACTACAGAGACATATGTGAGTAGTGAGGTGCGGTGTAAAGAGGAGATTACTGTATACGACTACCCAGGTGAGTAGTAACCACTAAATGCCGAGAAGTCACAGATTTTTCTCAGTCACTGGCTGCTACAATTTTACGTTCTTTTACAATGTGTGTTCTTTCAGTTGTTTAGTTTAGTGTATATTCCGTCTTCCTAGTCCTAGGAAGGATTCTTTGTATCAAAGCTTATATATGTAGTTACATCCGTGGACACAGAGTTGTGGGGTTTACAAATGCCTGCACATTTCAGTTGTAGTATGTATCTTTGATCATTGCCAAAACATTTGCAAAAACTAGAACTTAATATTTCTACTAATAAAATACTTGATGATAGGCAAGATTCCTTTTCTTCATCCGTACTTTCCAGACAGGCTGTGAGACGGAAAACACCTAAAAATACTTTATTATGGAAATGTTCTATGTAAAAATGTTATAAAATATATATATAATTGTAAAGTTAAATTATTCAAAAATAATACAGTTTTATTTTTGACAGATGATTATGTCAGGTGGTCAGGGGGATATGTGATATCTTCAGATTTTAAAGGCGATGATTGTGGTATCACACAACATACATATGAAGAGAAAGTCATTATCCCAGATATACCATCAACTCTTCACAGCGAAGATCTATCATCTAATCCTTTTATATATGTTCGAATATCTGATTCATCAAAAACTGCTAAGCAAAGTGAAAGTCCCAGAAAAAGTGATGATCATCAAAGAGCTCTCACAGGGGAGAAGCCGTATTCATTTCCAGATTGTGAGAAACATCATAGTACTAAATCACATTTTGATAGACTGGAGTTTAGTCAAACAAGAGAGAAGCCAATTTTAGATTCGGAATATGGGAAAAGTTATAGCAATAAATCAAATCTTGTAACACACCGAAGACTTCATGTAAAGCTGAAGCCATTTTCCTGTTCAGACTGTGGGAAATGTTTTAACGATAAATCACAGCTAGTTAGACATCAGAAAAGTCATACTGGGGAGAAGTCATTTTCATGTTCACAATGTGGGAAATGTTTTCTCCAAAGATCAGATCTTGTTAGACATCAGAGGAGTCACACAGGGGAGAAGCCATTTTCATGTTCAGAATGTGGGTCATGTTTTGCAGAAAAATCACATCTTGTTAGACATCAGAGAATTCATACAGGGGAGAAACCGTTTTTATGTTCAGAATGTGGGATTTGTTTTACAGAGAAATCACATCTTGTTACACATCAGCGAACTCACACAGGGGAGAAGCCATATTCATGTTCAGAATGTGGGAAACACGTTTGTAGTAAATCTGTTCTTCTAACACATCAGAGAATTCACACAGGGGAGAAGCCATTTTTTTGTTCAGAATGTGGAAAATGTTTTGCAGAGAAATTGGGTCTCGTTAGACATCAAAGAATTCACACAGGGGTGAAGCCATTTTTTTGTTCAGAATGTGGAAAATGTTTTGCAGAGAAATTACGTCTTGTTAGACATCAGAGAAATCACGCAAAGGAGAAGCTATTTTCAGAATGTGGTAATCATAGCAATAAAGTGTAACTCTTATTGTATGTGTAAGTGATTGCCATATAACCTCACCATAGATTTTTATGAGCAGCAACTATCATCTCCTCACACTGTGAGCTGGAAAATCTATCTTTAAAGAAAAATTCAAACACAGAACTGAGAGTGAATGATAAATTCAGGATTAGAATGAGGCATTTTTCAGGAATAAACATAGCTCTTAACCGTCCCTGACCTAGATAGACTGTCCCGATTTAGGGGAGCTGACCCTGCAGGTCAGGGCTATGTCCCAACGTTCTGTCATGCTGTTATCATTCCAGGTAAATATATAAAACTTGACTTTTATTTCACCATTAAAATTATCCAGGAGCAGAAACTGACTGGTCAGCAAGATAAAACAGGTAGTGGGACAGACCTATGGATTCACGGACCATGAATAAGGCTTACCACCAAAAACCTATCGGTCCATCCCGCTACCTATTTTATCTTGCTGACCAGTCAGATACTGCTACTGGAACAAAGATAGCAATGATAATTGTGGACTAAAGGTACTGCCACACTAAACAATCCCGCTAGCGATCTCGTTAACGTCGCATACTAATGAGATCGCTAGCGTGATTGTTATAATATCGCTAGTAGCTGCCTAATTTAGCGATGTCGTTAAGGACGCTATCGCGGTTAGCGATCTCCTTAACGACTTTAGCGGTACAAAATACCGCACATCGCTAAAAAAAAAAGGTGCCACACTCAGCGATATATACTTACCAGCGGGACGCCGACGATAAAAATAGGGTCCGGAACGATGTCAGCGACGAACGAGATCACAGCAGGATCTCAGCAGGGGCCACGTCGTCGCTAGATGCCGCACACAACAACGTCGCTAACGGGATTGCTAAATAGTGACGTTTTTTAGCGATCTCGTTAGCGACGCTGTTTAGTGTGGCATACCCTTAAGAAAATGCTGCTAAAGTCCACCTTTATTGATAAGGAAAGAAGTTAATCAGCATAATGCAGAAACATCCAATTATAACTAGTTTAGTACAAAAAGGATACAGTGCCTGTCAGGGTATCATCAGACAGAAATTGTGGAGGGGACAAGACATTCCTACCCCCCTCCCAGGATAAGTCCCAAGCAAACTTAGTGTCCCTGATGAGGAGATGCTCTACCCAGTCACCTACACTCCAGTCAGCCACACACCTCCTAAGATGTTTCAAAGAAATAAGAGCAGATGAAATCGGATGTCAGCAGTAACCTTCAGGTGAGACAGATAGAACTTTGCATATTTAAGTTTGATTTCATAAGGTGTTTCTTGACAGAAGGGAATTGAACCCTCTTCCACTGTACCTCCACTAAAATGTCTAGGCAAAAAATAAATCCTGTGTTTCTTTAACAGGATGTAGAGCCTTTTTGTCCAAGACAGCCGAAGGTAGATATCTCTGTTTCTGTAGTTAAAGAATTTTGTGATGAAGATGTAAGGCTGAGCCACTGGGGGGCAAAGATTGGGTAGAGATGTGATGAACTCTCTCATCTCTGAACATAGTTTTTTAGCTATCATGGCCATAGGTGGAGATTAAAAGATTCTCAAGGAAGCACTGTGTGTCTCACACCTCTTCCCATTAATTAAGACACACAAATCGCAGGTAGCATCTGATAATATTATTTTCCTGGTCCTCTATTCGCTCACGAAGAGTAAAGAGTTGACTCTTGGTGGATTAAAGGTTTGATTCCACAAGAGATAGAAGATAGATATGTCAACTTTGAGCTCATCAATTGTAGTTAACGCCATGTGGATTTAATGGATAGTCAGAAGGGCTTTTTAGGTGTCATTCTGGAAGATGCATGAGGGCTCACTTGGGGATTCCGACAGAGTAACCACTGCCGTCCACTCGGGGGAATTGGTTCTTCAATATTCTCCTACTCTCTTAGCTGTACCTGAATGATTAATATGCTGAGAGGTAGTGGTTGGACCACTAGCAGGAATTTCAGGAAGGCACAAAACTAGCAATTCAAAAATGTAGAAAAGAATAATAACTGTGCTAGTAATATGCAGATGCAACTGGAGCACAACAAAGGATTGAAACCACGTCTCCCCTTTTAATGGAGGTTGGTCCACAACAAGTGAATGGATCTCACAGGTTCCCTGGGAGAAAGCCTCATGGTTGAATAAAGACCCAAATGCTGTACTGGTGGGGTAAGGAGGAAGTCCCAAAGGAATCGAGTACACAATGATTCAGACGTAGTTATATAGTTTGAAAAAGACTTGGGTCCATTAAGTTCAACCTTTCTCCACCAGTTACACATTCTCTATCACTAGACTGTTTATTACCCTTTTGTGAACGTTTTGGAGACGACTTCGGAGCTGAAGCTCCCTCTGGTGGTTGCTGAGGGTATTGAACCAATGTTGAATACCAAGAGCCCTACACCTGCAAGTAACGAATGGTGGTCAGGTGGTACTGACTGGCCTGATATAAGTGAGCAAAACTCCCATGATCCTCGCCGGTAATCAATTGTGCTTCCTGGTCTAGGTTGGAATTCAGCTTGCTTTCCTGCTGTCTCCTGCTTTCAGATAAGTCTCTTTCAGTTTTTTTTTACTGTGATTTGAATTCCTTGCTTTTTGCTGCATTGCTTTTTGTATTCATCCGGGTCCCCTTTGGGGGGCTTTGGCTGGTCTCCGTTCGTTTTTTGTATTTGTTCATTTGTTCAGTTTTTGTGATATCTTGCTGCTTGGTAGCTACGTGTCCACACCAGAGATCTGATATAGGTGGTCGAGACCCTGTGGTCTCAGTGTTTTTGGATTCAGAAGTGTTGGTGTTTTTCCTAGGGTTTTTCTGGGTTGCAGACAGTATTCTCCTGTACTATCCTATCTAGACAGTTTTGGGCCCCAGCGTTTGCTCAATCTATTTTCTGTCTGTGTTCGTGTTTTCATCTTGTCTAACCGCCATTATATGTTTGGGGGCTTCCTACTCTTTTTGGGTCTACTCCGTGGCAGTCAGCTTTCCTCTTTCCATCTTCAGGGATAGCTATCTCTCCGGCTGTGCCGAGGGGTCTAGGACCACCGTAGGTACGCTCCACGGCTGCTTCTAGTTGTGCGGTTAGTTTAGGGGTCTGCAACCTATTAGTTTCCAACCTCTCTGGTGTCAGGCTGCCTATGCGGTTTTTTGCTCCTGCCTCCTCAGCTACCATAACATAACATTACCCACAATGCCATTTATTGTGAGGAAATCATCCAGCCCTTTTTTAAATGCTGTTCTAGTATCTGCCATTACTACCTCTTGCAGTAGGGCATTCCACTAACTGTAAAGAACCCTTTCTTATTTAGCTGCCAAAATAGTTTTCATTCCACACATAATGAGTGTCCACTGGTCCTTTGTAAGGAATAAGTCCTGTGCCTTTTGTATTTAATCTCCTTGCGGAGAGTGACATGCTAAGCATACCAAGATGACGAGAATTAAAGCCGCAATGCTTCTCTGGGAAATATGCAAATTATGTCTTCAGAGTGGAAGAGGAGTAGAACTCTAGTGCCTCCTATTGGAAGTAGCAATCCTAAAAGTCAATGTTGACTCTTTAACGAGCCTTGTCACATGACTTAGGATAAAAGCCATCACGGCAAGCTTAAAATGTCACTCTCCGCAAGGAGAAACAATACTTCTTGTCTTGACACCTCTAACACAGCCAAACCAGATCTCACTATTTGCACTGACGAGGGGCAGTACCCCGGAACAGTGTCTGTAAATTAAGATTCTGATTTGGCTTTTATCCTAAGTCATGTGACAAGGCTCGTTAAAGGGTCTACATTGACTTCTAGGATTGCTACTTCCTATAGGTGGCACTAGAGTTCTAGTCCTCTTCCTCTCTGAAGAGACAATTTGCATTTTTGTATTGACCACTGATGTATTTATACATATAAATGAGATCTCCTCTGAGACGTCATTTTTCTTAACTAAGCAAGCCCAACTTCTCCCACCTCTCCTCATTTGAGAGGCCTTCCATCCCTTATATTAATCTAGTTGCCGCCTTTGAACTGACTCTCACTTGTGACGTGTATAGCCAAAGTAAAAATAGTAAGTTGAATAATATTAAAGGGCTTGGGGAGGATGATTCCCACCAAGTCACAGTCAATGTAGCCAATATCCCATAGCACCTGCATAGAGACCAAGCTGCTCTCTTTCCTTCTAATGATGTGCTGGCGAGTTCCTACTGAGAAGCAGGATACAAATTCCGAAGAGGACATGGAAGATGGGGAATTAGAAGGATTCTGTTCAGATGTTTCATTTACATACTCCTCTAATGGTGATAATGAACACTGTCCTTATTTTGTAGCAGAAGATACAGATAAATTAATAAAGGCGGTTAGGGCCTCAATGAAAATGGATGACATTAAGGAGCCCAGAACCATACAGAATGTGATGTTTAGGGGGTTGGAGGTGTGAAAGCAGAAATGCTTTAGAGGAAATCCTTTCATCCTTCTGGAAGGAGATAGACTGTGTCCACAAGGACCAGAGATCCAAGATGGAAGGTCCCTGGAACTCAATTATGAACCCTTTCCCACTGATCTCACCAAAAGTTCAGGAAGAGAATGACGCAAGGCCCCCGGGGAACGTGGAAGGCACCTGTGTACACCTCTTAGACACACGGCTCCGCTCTGTACACCTCGTACACACATGGCTC
>VIAB01051237.1:0-12671 GCA_009801035.1 Oophaga pumilio | reverse complement strand
TCTACACCTTATATTTGATGCGTCCTGCAGACCCTAACAACATGTGTATTATTAACATGAAACATGAATGTCTGCTTGATAGCAACAGTCTCACATCCTTACTCTAAAAGCATAATGAGGGAATTTTTTGCAGAGTCTAATTTGGCTTCCAGTATAAGCTATGTTGCTTGCTATGTTAAGCTTTCGGGGAACAAATGTCTAACACTCAAAAGAAAGACCAGCAGACCCCTGTTCGATCTATGCAGACACAACCTTCCCCTGCCTGTGCCAGTGTTTGGGCTTTGCAGAGGCAAAAGCAGCAACACCTACAGTAAATTTGGCATGATGGACCAGATTTTTTTTCTTTCATTGCATCAACCTTGAGCACTTCAGCATACAGATGCACAGTCTGAGCATTCTAGACTGTGTACTTTCTTATGCAAATACATTTTTCCAGGTAATTGGAGGCTTTTTATTGATGTGATTCATGATGTGAGTTTTAGCCAATCCCACAAATTAGATTTTTTTTACATATTCCTTTAAAAAAATACATTAATACTTACAGAAAACAAAATAAAAATGCTAACAAACAGTAACCATAATAATATACAATGGGCATTTATTAGCCCATCTTGTCATTAAACATTACCCTATAGAATGTTACTTACAATTTTGATTTCCAACACGTAATATATTTTACTGAATATTGTAAAATCCAGACTAGCAAAAGATGTCTCAAATGTCACCAAGAACATTAAGAAGACCTAAACAAAACTTGTGCAGGACCAAAATGGTATTTAAAATCAGTTTAAAAAATTTAAACCTTATTAGGTGCAAATTATAAAAAAATAATTTGCACCTAATACATTGTTTCTAAGGTACAATTATTAAATAATAAAAAATGTTCAATAATTCGTACCTAATAAAGCTTAAGGGTATGTTTTCACATTCCAGAATACATCAAGATTAGTTGCGAATTTAACACTGCGTAGAGCCTCAGCATTTAATCCGCATCGTCCAGATTTTACAGCATAGTGGAGGGGATTTGAAGAAATCACGTCTCTACTATGCGTACTAAAACTCGGGTGACACACCCACGAAACCTGACATGAGGAGCGTCTTTATAGAACGCAGCATGTCTATTTATCTTGTGGAGACGCTCCTTCTCAAGATAAATAATATAGTCTATGGATGTGATGCGGTGATCCCGCATGTGTTCAATGAACACTTGCGGAATCACCATGCGTAGAAAGGGGGATGGCGCTTTGGGCGGAGCGGGCTTTCTGCTGTGTCCAAAGCGTAGGCAATCCGGACAGTGGAAACGTACACTTAATGTTTTAAACTTATTTTTTATATAATTTCAGTCCTGGCATACGTTCTGTTTAGGTCTACATAATATATATATTTTTTATTCTATGGGTAACCGTGCATATATAAGATCGTATTCTAAAAGTGAATTTGAATTTTGAAAGACCAGATCATCTTTAGTTACAAAGCACCTAATTTTTCTTAAAGTTTGACAAGTTTCATAATAAATGTTTAAAATACATTCTGCCCTTTCTGGGGCACCTTCTACAGATACAAAGCTCACAGAGAAGAGACATTTACTCGAGGATGCATAGAAAAGTATGAGATCAACTGACAGCTGATCTGTAGTCCATTATTGCTCTAATCCACCCTTTTTTGACATATGCTCTTGTAAGGGACAGTTGACAATGACTGATATATTTGAAACATGGACATTGTGAATACTGTACAAGGCCGACCCAACTCTCATCCTGTTCTATATAACCAGACAGTACAAGACTTGAAAACTTAATAACAGTTTGACATTTTACTGTAGATCTGCTTAACTTAGCCTTATATGTGCATAAAAAATAAACATTTCTGTTGTGCTACGTGTAAATGTCTACATACTGTATTAACAATGCTTAGAAATTTATTTTTTATTTCTCCGTAAATAATTTATTCATCTTATAGCACCGGAATTCTAAAAAACAAATGGTTTAATTGCTAAACAAGGTTATCCTTCCTTTGTCTTAAAATGTTGATGAGGAATAATTTGTCATTGGAGACTTGTTCTAAAATATGACTATGCAAATCTGAAATAATGTCGTTTCTGACTTAACGTGCTTCCAGATGTAAAAAATAATGGGTAGGATCTTGACTGCAGTCCAAATCCTCATTTTAATGCAAATGGTATTTCATCTTTTCTATAAGGATACCATCTCCCAGTATTAACTAGAGGAATGATATAACACCTCTGAGACATCCCGCATAGACCATTTCTTGAAAAAGAGTAAGATGTTGAGCAGAATTTAATGCAAAAACTTCAGACATAATTGATAGGTAAGTGTCTATAGGTTGTTAGCTGAGCAGCATAAGAATGAAGTTCTCTTGGATGGTACTGTATCTCATTATATTTATCAGCAGTCAGACATGCAGCACATTACAGCAAAGCATGCACTGAACTGGATAGGGACGACATGCAAAATAGATCTGTGGGAACATGAGATATATATATTACATGTCTCTGAGAAATGAAAGTACTTTAATGTGGGGCTGAAAAGGCTGCTGAATATTATAGATAGCACTTTCATTAAACATGCTGTATTAAAGTAAGATAGGTGGACTATAATATGTGCTTAAAACTCAAATTTTATACATTTTGTTATTACTACAGTCCCATCACTCAGAGTCATGAGGCCCATTTGAATTTCTGCTATTGCTTCTCTTTTTTTTTCCTAATGCCTAAAATATAGTAGAAAAGGCAAATGCATTGCTTTTGGTGCCTTATGGTGCAACCTTATGCACAGCATCCTGTCAAGAATGTGCATTAAAGCATTACACAATTTTTTTCTTCAATTTTAAATTTCATATAAAGCCATGAAAAAAATTCTAAATAGAGACGGATAAAATTGATGGCAATTTCTGTTATACTTCATGCTGTTAGTAAGAAGCACAATGTGGCTTTTTGCATTGTGTTAAATTTTTTGTGCTTTGCCTTTTTTCCTATTGCACGTACAAAACAAGGTTCATATCATTCTAGGTAAGGTTCAAATCTGTTATGAGTAGTTAATTTTCCACATCTACATAAAGCTTTTGCACATATTTGAATATAAATAAATTTCTACCAATTTAACCCAGTTTTAAATCTGACCTGGTTTTCACTTCTCAGGTCCCAAAAGATGCCCTTCCAAGCTTTATTTACGCTCCAGTTGAGGGAATGTCTTCGGTTCTCCGCTTATTCAGCAAGCTATTGCGCTTTCCGAATAAGCTGGAGAGGTAACCCGGCTTCCTGGATTATTGCCGGGTGAACAGCTGATTGCCGCCGCAGCTGCATGTGTCGCGGCTGTATCACTGTCACAGCACATGCATGGAGAGCCTGTGTGCATCAAGACACCAGAACTTAGGTTCACAATATTGTTCTGTCAGTAGCTGGAAACAAACACAGCTCTGTATCTCAGAACTCAACTGCCTAGTAGTTACTGCCTGTGTTATGTAGTGGTAAAGGAGAGTTGAGCTCTGCTAGTAACCAGCTAATAATGATGCTCATACTCACAGGCAACTATGCTTACATTCATTGCAGAAGATAAAGGAGAATGCAAAGAAGCAAAAGGTGAAAATCTGCATTTAGATTAGGTTGATGATAATTTAGACAGGTTAAGATTAGTCAAGAGTACACAGGTTAGGAAGCGAGAGCTCTCCAGCTCTGAGGCAAGATGCTGATAGGATATTTAGTTTTAGCAAGGGCCCCGTCACACAAAGCGACACACCAGCGATCCCGACACCGATATGCACTTGTCAGGATCGCTGGTGTATCGTTACATGATCGCTGCTGAGCTGCCAAACAGGCAGCTCAGCAGCGATCGGGACAGCGACACTGCGAGTAATGTCGCTTAGTTACCCGCAGTGTACGTTGGATACCAGCCCGCTGGTGCAGGGAGCTGGTAACCAAGGTACACATCGGGTTTACAGGCACTGCGCGGCACCTGGAAACCCGATGTGTAACTTGGTTATCAGCTCCCCTGCAGCAGCGTGCTGGTATCCAACGTACACATCGGGTTTCTAGGCGCCACTCGGCGCCTGGAAACCCGATGTGTACCTTAGTTACCAGCTAATCGCTGGTCTCCCGCTTGTCACACGCAGCGATGCGTGCTGGCCAGCAGGAGACCAATGATCAAAAAAATGTCCAGGACATTCAGCGACTATCAGCGATACCCAGCAGGGGGGCTGATCGTCACTGAATGTCACACACAGCAATATCACTGGGGAGATCGCTGTTGCTTCTCAAAACTAGTGACTCAGCAGCGATCTCACTAGCGAGATCGCTGTGTGTGACGGGGGCTTATGAATTGGACTGGCCATTCAGCAATGTGAAGCTGAATTAATATATGTATAGGTACAACAAAGAAACGTATCTTGAACTTAGTCTACGTATTAACAATATGTTTGTATTTGCTGTGCTTTTGAAAAATAATGTTGTTGTGGGAAAAAAACTCTTTAATGTTTAGTTTCCACTGGTCTACAGTTTAAACAGTTGAGTTATGGGGCAGTGTGGGTTCATTGCAGCTGGTCTTCTCACTCCTCCTATAGTGTTCCAGGGAACATAAAAAGGTGACATTCCAATTAGGTGTGGTCAGATAAGGATGACACAAACAAGCTTGGAAGGACATTGTGCTGGATAAACAACAAAGCCAGTAGCTAGCCACTGTATGATTTTAATAGTGCCACAGAAGAGAAAGAAAAGCTCCAATCAGAGATGTGGCACGTGACTTATCTCAGAAGTAAATAACAGCACATATTTGCAGGAAAAATCTGCCATAAGTAGATGCCATAGACAGAATAAGGAAGCAAAGAGAACTGTTCATCAAAGGGTGTGGTGTGGCCATTTATTATTTTTCATACAGTACCTTACTTGAATGCAAGTGTAGTGCTTCTGGCAGCACAATGGTAGCCCATATGTGGCATCTGATGCATTCTCACCTTTTTGCATGTCTGTCTGACTTTATATGTTTGTCTATTATCTGCTGTGACAATGGGGATGGAGGGAGGCAATCATTTTGTGTCTACAGGCTGGGCGATAACCAACCATGTATTGATACAAAGTGAGACATGTTAAGGCAGATAGATGTGTGCAAACATGACAGATTGAAGCAGGAACCCTGAATAATATTGCTCATATTATAGAGCTTTATACAACTGAGATTTACATTCAGAGTACTGATGTATCCTATTGTCAGGAAAAGAAGAATCAGTACGCAAAGTGTGTTCATCATGTAATTTTTTATGGCTGTCATGCCTACTGAAGATAATTGAAAGCCATATATTTAAGAATTAAATAGTCTCCTGTTATTGTGTTCCTCATCTTACAAGCTGAGTGTGGTAATGAGTACCACACCAGAGAGCAAAGACCGATGCAACAATATAGGGAACTGTGATGCTATAACTGAGAAGAACAAGCCATGTTTGTATGCTGAATGCCATGCACTGAATAAATGAAAAAGGTAGAGAAAACTGCACTTTCCAATTCCTTGTATATAACATCAAAATTTTATTCCATCTTGAAAAAAAATCACATCATATTATTGCGTAAACTCCATAGAAATCACTGACATGTTTCTGGCAAGTAGCCGCCCTTAATCATGGTATGGCATTTCTACATGCCATATAAGCTACGCAGGAGATTGATGCCATAGATAGCCAGCACAAAGAGACTGTGCTGCGATGCTGGATCAGATGCAAAGACTGCTGCAGAGTGACGGAGATGTTGCTAAGGAGAGTGACAGCATCATTTTGCAGAAGAGACTGTTGCCAAATAATGGAGGCGCTGCTGAGACAAGTAGATTGTCACAAGTGGCAGACATGTATTTGTAAATGTAAATCTTTTGTTGCTAGTATCAATTGCTTGTCTTTGGGTTTACTATTGCCTCATTTTGAATGTTTAAGCCGTCAATTATACTTATTATTATGCTTATACTCGAGTATATACGGTACACATTTAGAATATTGATTTTCTCTTCAGTGTGAACATGTGCAGTTTATCAATCTTTTTTGTAGGGAAGCACATGCACAGCTTGTTTCATGAAGAATACTTTATTTAGCTAAAGGTTTTCTTCGAGATGCGCAAGTTTACTCAATGCCACAGGCCACCTTCCAGCCAATAGAAAGGCATAAATCATTCATGACATTGCAGAATGTGACTATAAGTATTTATTTATTTAGCTTTGCAATTACACAGCAAAAATAAAAGTTAAGAAACCATTAGGATTTGCATTTCTCTGAATCCATTCCACATGATAACTATAAATTTTAGCATAACAATTTTCACTTGACATGGTAAAAACACATATATCTGATGCATAGATTCCATTTTTATATCACAGATTCAGCTGAAAATAAAATGATCTTAATAGCTGAAATATTCTTTATTTCCCTTTCATTTTGAATGCTACTTATTGTAATATCTCTCTTTTCACAAACATGAAGGATGAGCTGTCCTTACTCTTTCATCATAGTAACCAGGGCAACAGAAGATCATCACAACATTTCAGGAAGTCAAATTAAATTAGGCTTTTAAATGAATTATGAGCAGTAAGCCCTACCAGAATAACATGCATCATTACATCGTAGCGGACCAAAACTAGCAATGTATAGTGAATGTGAAGAGTGCTTCTCATTTAGTACAACCATTAACAACAGCATCTTCAAAGATTGCAGCTAGCTTCCTCAAACCTATGGTATGATACAAACACAATGAAGGAATTTGGAATTAAAATTAATATTATTAAGATTAGGGTTTTTCTTCATATCTTTTTTCTATCTGTAGGGATGTTGCATACATTTTGAAATAAATCACTATATTAGTTTTAAATTCTAGACACAGAAGATTGGTTAAAAGTGAACATTTGACTGGAAGTGCAAACCTAAACAGTAGGGATAATTCCATCGATTTGTGGAGGACCAAGTTTATGTTGTATTTCCTAGAATTCCCGGATTCAGCAATTTCAAATATTTTGAGATTCAATTTTGCTGATCACAAGAAGAAAATAAAAAATGTCTGGCACCATTTTTCACACTGCTGAAGCATCAGAGAATGTGTCATGTCCCATGATTTGGGAATCATACAGACAGTATTGCATTAGCAATGTGTTGTTATATTGTGCTGTTTTGTTGCTGCATATCAAGGTTTGCGCTCTTTAGAAGTTTATACTACCTCTCTCCCTGTATCTTGATGTAGTACTGATGTTAGTAACACCAGCCTTCTTTCCTATTCTTCTTAATCATTACTGTCTATCAGACATCTTAGAAGCCAATGTGTTTGCAGCTGTGTTCAGAAAAGTATTTTTTACCTAAGGTTGTAAAATAAACCTTCTTCTGGAATCTTCATACTTTCCTCCTACAGTTGAGTTCAAGCTGAGGACATCACTCTGAGTTCTGTTGACAGACGCAGCCTAAAAATGGTGTTGCAGAGCCCTTCACTTGCAGCTTACTTATGGAGTCAGGATAGTAAAAAATACTTTTGCCAGGTACATCTGTAAAGTCAGTCTACAGCTTCTATAAAGCTGCAGAACATACAGCAGAGTATCTGCTCTAAGCATATAAGAACTCATCCAGTGTGTGTAAGAATTATAGCACAGCCCCTCCTCCAGATTCCAAAAACCAGCAATTCCCATCTCAACTCCATTCTGCCTGTGAATTACAATGGCTGAGGGAAAGACTACACTGTCTTTACCAGATCCACTGTCAGATTAGGAATGTGTCCACGGTCTAGCGAAAAGACTAAACGCTCTACAAAGCTTATAGGTAAGTCAGAGAGAACTTTGAAACCATTAAACATGAACTATCTTGTGATATAGCAGACTTATGGCAAAAATTGCTGAGTCACATCAACAGCATCTCCTGGCCTGCTTCTCTCAAACTACCACTAGAGGGAGTCCTAGGACATCTGTGCTTGGTTTATGAAACCTATTCCAGAAAAGCAAACAAATACATCACAGCTCTGCAGATGCTTCATACATATGATTTTCTTGAAGAGCTGCAGGATTTCCAACAACTTAATTCTGAGAGAAAATGCATATTGCTTGATGTTAAAACCAAGACAGAAGAAAGAATTACACACAACCCGAAACATCATCTTGCATTGCTGGGTACAACAGGCAATCAAAACTATCATCTAAGTCACACTCTTTAAAATCTTCAATTCTCAGCAAACATCTTGTAAGAGCACATGCAGAAGCTGAGGGTACTAAGGGATAAGTCTCTTTTGCGCGCAAGAAAACTGAGATGGAAGTGGAAGCAGCATGCAAGAATGCAGAAATGGAAACAAGCATAGCTCATGAAAAGGCGGAAAGAGAGGCCCCAGAGAAAGAATGTGAGCATGTCACACACATGGCAAGATTAAAAGTCCTGCAACAAGCTTTCAATGGAAGTCTAAGAGACACCATCAGTTTAAGTAATTTTGAAATTGAAGACCCCCTTATGCGCACAAGAGACTATGCACTAAGCCTAAATAAAGCATCCTGACTCCAACAATCATTCTTGACAGCATAGACATTCCTCTAAGACAAAAAGATGCAGATCATTCACCAGCTTCCTGCATTCAATGTCAACCCGTCATCCTGAACCTCCGTCATGCACCAGAATGTACCAGGTCCCTGTACTTCCCCAAACCCTATACATAGAAGCACATTTGCAAGCCAGTAAGCCACCAAGTAATAACATTCGGGACAACAACACAGTTCCAGTTCCATATGTGGCAGAAATTATGCACTTTAAACCAGTTACTGGAGTGTATGCCTTTGCTGCGCCATACTTTCCTGCGTTTGCAGGCTCAGATAATACGGGACATATAAATAACACCACTCAGTCAGCAATTTTCTTTTCAAACTCAAAGAAAAGCTGACATGTCTGAATTTGCAAAGTACATGGTTCACTGAGAATTTACTAAGATCGGTCTCACAAGGTTCGATGATCAAGCTGAAAACTACAGAGGTTAGAAATGTGCCTTTAGATCCATAAATAGCGACCTTGACATCACTGTAGCTGAAGAGATAGATCTGCTGATCAGGTGACTCAGGTCACAATCCACAGAGCAGGTCAAGTGACTTAGATCTATCTACATCAGTAATCCAGCGGCTGGTCTCATGGCTGTATGGGAAAGACTAGAACAAAATTTTAGCAGTCCTGAAGCCATAGAAAATGCACTGTTCAAACGATTGTGTGAATTTCTAAAAATATCCAGTATGGACAGTTCAGAATTCCAAGAGCTCAGTGACCTCCTGTTGGAACTCCATCTGGGAAAGACAGACACGCACCTACCTGGCCTGGTTCAAGGTACAAAAGAGAAAACCAAGTCTCTTTTCCTCCATTTTTCTGTGAGCTTATCAAAAGTATTTCCGTGTAAGACTGATTCAAGCTTTAACTATGGAGAGCCAAGTGGCCCGGGTTTATCATCTACTAAATACAGTGGGTTCGGAAAGTATTCAGACCCCTTTACGTTTTTCACTCTTTATTTCATTGCAGCTATTTGGTAAATGCAAAAAAGTTAATTTTTTTCTCATTAATGTACACTCTGCACCCCATCTTTACTGAAAAAACAGTAATGTAGACATTTTTGCAAATTTATTAAAAAAGAAAAACTGAAATAGCACATGGTCATAAGTATTCACACCCTTTGCTCAGTATTGAGTAGAAGCTACCTTTTGAGCTAGTACAGCCATGAGTCTTCTTGGGAATGATGCAACAAGTTGTTCACACTTGGATTTGGGGATCCTCTGCCATTCTTCCTTCAGATCCTCTCCAGTTCCATAAGTTCCATCCAGTTCCTATCAATAAAATAAAGGATTAACCTGATCACCAAATGGCATAGAGAGAAAAAAAAGTCAAAACGCCAGAATTACTTTTTCTGGTCGCTGTGAGATTGCATTAAAATGCATTAACGGGCGATTAAAATATTGCATCTGCACCAATATGGTATCATTAAAAACTTCTGCTTGTCATGCAAAAAACAAACCCTTGCCCAACCAGAGAACATGAAAAATAGAGAGGCTACGGGTATCGAAAAATGGCACAATTTTTTTTTTAACAAAGTTTTGAATATTTTTCACAACTTAGATAAAAAGGAACCTAGACATGTTTGGTGTCTATGAACTCAAAATTATCTGGAGAATCATAATGGCAGGTCAGTTTTAGCATTTAGTGAACATGGTGAAAACTTTCATTGGCTTCATTGATGGAGCCTTTCAAAAATTTAGATATGATTTTGAAAGGGGTGAATTACACTTTCCATCCAATCTGAATCCTCTGCATTTACAGGCCCTACGATCGTTCGGTAATGACAAACAGATCATTATAAAACCTGCAGATAAGGGAGGAGCTATTGTGGTGATGAATTGCACAGACTACTTGAAAGAAATCTAACGCCAATTGAACGACAGTATGTTATATACAAAATTACCTACGGACCCAACGAGTGAAATCAAGAATCTCATTAGTGAAAGTTTAACTAAATTTACCCACCGGGGAGTTCTTGACCTTAAGACATGTAAGTACCTCACCAAAAGTCATCCCATCATACCGTTTTTTTACACCCTGCCCAAAATTCATAATAACTTATAATGTCCCCTAGGCTGACCCATTGTGGCTTTGACCGAGTCAATTCCATCCACGTTTTCTATTTTTCTTGAAAAGATACTTACCCCCTCATACAAAGGATTCCTTCTTTTCTACTTGACACAGGAGATTTTCTTCAGAAAATCTGAGACCTAGGCCCAGTACCTGAAGAAGACATTCTAGCTTCCTTTGATGTTAAAGATCTTTAACCTTCTGTTCCGCACACCCAGGGTATTGCATGTGTTCATCGGCTACTGGTTACCTCTTACATGGACCAAGACAAGATCGAACTCTGTCTTGAACTACTCACTTTGGTCCTTTACTAAAAATTATTTTATGTTTGAAGATTCTTTCTACCTTCAAACCAAAGGGACAGCAATTGGCTCTTATGTAGCCCCCCACCCAAATAGCTTTATGGTGGTGTTTGAGGACAGGAATATCTATCCTGATCCTCTTCTCCTGTCCCATGGGATCATATGGAAGAGATACATAAATTATATTTTTTTATCTGGGCAGGCACATCAGAGACCTTGGACATCTTTTTTCATAGATTGAATACTGCATAGCCGGGTTTCACTTTTACAATAACGAGCGATGCACATCAGGTTAACTTCTTGGACACTCTGGTTTTAAGTGACACACAAGGCATACTCAATACCGATCTCTATACTAAACCAACAGATCGAAACAGCCTACTACATTATCAGAGTCTTCATCCTCCATCCATTAAAATAATCAATTCCAAAGTCACAGTTCAAACGAATACATAGAATTGTGTCCGACACATCTCTCAGTGCACTAAGACTTGAGTAGATGCGCTACATATTTGAGGAGCAGGGCTATCCTTGTAAGTTACTTATAGATGCTAATAATCCAACAGACATTACATGACCCACAGTGGAGAATCGGATATCATTTGTCCATACGTATTACCCGTGTATGTATATTTTACACGAGACCATCAGGAGACATTGGGGTGTCTTACAAACTGCGCACCCCGACATTCCAGAGTTTCAGAACCATTTGTTACCATGTTACAAATGTCACTATGGATGTGGAACACAAACACCTCCGATTACCTAAATGCATAGGCACATCACTTCCGTCCGCACACTTCCACTCATCGCACGGGTGGAAGTCCTGCCTCTCGCTTATTTAAACACAGCATATTGTGCTGTACGCTACTCCAACAAGAGGCGGATACTGTACTTGAGCTGGACACATATCCACTGAACACCACTGGTAGGAAAATGCACCCTTGGGAATTACTGTACTATTTTATGATCACTTGGCTCACACGGTTACCTGTATATTCCAGGCACAGTACATGCCAGATATCCGGTGGACACCGTATCTGCACCAACAACTTTTATTTTTAAGCATACCTGGGACATAGGTAGGCCCTCAGCATATAGTTCAATTAAGTATGGACATTTGCTTAATTCACATCTAGGTCTCTTACTAGGACCTATGAGCACCAACCACAGTGGAACACATATGTCTTTTCAGCTTTCTCATTAGAAGGCACTTTGGTTCCACAGGTAAGACTTATTTTCACTGATTTTGTGTAGCAATCAATGGAAGTAACATATTACCTATACACTTCCCTATCATTACAGGTGTCACTAACATTTAACATTGTGTGACCCACACAACCTATTAGTTTTGAAAAAAAAGCAGTCGGGTAGGTTTCCATGTCCTTTTCCTCATTTACAAGCAATGTCTACACCCATCATCCCAGGATGGGTTTTTTTAAACTTTTTTCATGATCTTCATTTTTTTGCCTTTATAAAAATAAAAATATGTGATGTTTTTTATTTTCATAAAATCCTGTCTGTTTTGAAATTTTTTGGAATGTTCCAACATTATCCTGTATGTTTTATTTGTATATTTTTTCAATGCTCTTATACCTTAGTACACTGATGAAGGTCTCCTAATCACCAAAACATTTGTTCTATACATTGGACTGCATTAAAGTTCTTCACAGATTATTAAAGCGAAGTTCCAAGTTCTATCCTATTGACAACAGAGTCGTGACACATATTGTATGATTTTTATAGATGCCTCTCCATTGCTAA
>VIAB01051232.1:0-10387 GCA_009801035.1 Oophaga pumilio | reverse complement strand
GTCAGTTTAGGGGTCTGCAATCCACTAAGTTACCAACCTCTCGGGGTGTCTGGTTGCCTAGTCTATTTCTCTATTATACTCCTCGGTTACCGAATCATAACAGAGGACTACTACAAGATGTAACCAACTGCTTACAATCAATGGTAAAACTTCTGCTACTATTTTATGGCTAATGCTGTAATTTAGAAATGCATGTCAATTACATACAGTTAGATAACAAGTAAAGTGCAAATGCTAAGTCAGACTAAGCTAATCACAAATAGAGATGAGTTCCATCAGCTGACACCAGTGAACAGAGGTAAACTTTATGCCTCCGATCACAGCTGAGCACTCATGCTGTCTTTTGACAGCGTGGGAACCGCGGCTCTCTAACCGGAGGTGATGATTTCACCGCCGATCAGAAGCGGTGTTTGCCACTCTGTCATGCACATGACAGCGTGACAAACATCCGGTGTTCGGGTAGCCGAACCCCAACAGCAACACGGACTTCCTGGTGAAGTCCATGTTCGATGTCCGTGCCTGAACAGTAGGTGTTCGGTAAGGACGCCAAAGTTTTCTGTCCGGGTTCGCCCATTTCTAATGATGGCCTCCTGTGGATCCTACGCTGTTTAACTGCTTCGTCGATGTAAGATAGAATTTTATAAGGAGAATATGGAGTTATCGTACGTCCTATCCACACACCGGTTACATTTTCGAGATCTCGGGAATGGGCTGAACGCATTCCAGGGTCTCAATACGTCCTAGCACTCCAAGGTGGGGGGCTACAAAGAGCAGCTAGTAGAAGCCAAGTAGCAAATTCATGTTTAGTCTCCAAGCATAACAGGGCTCGCCCAGATCTGATGGCTTCAGAGCCGCTGCCGTGTTACCTTCCATTTAGAAGTTGTGATTTTTAATAGGTTTTGGGAGATTTATCTACAAACCCCCAGGGGAGTGGGATAAGGACCATTCAGGCTGCGAGAAAGGGTGTGACCAACCAAGGGGATGAAAGCTTGTGTAAGTCCATGTGTTCTCTCCCTTTGTCATGCTTTCTGTCCACTTCTAATGGGGGGGAACACATTGAGTAATGTGCTGGGAGAAACTGAACCGGCTGGCAATCCATGCCCCCCTGTTGCCCAGCGCACATGGTCATATGTCAAACTGATAATTGACATATTTAACCTGTTTATATCTTTAGTACTTCACCTGTATTTGCATATTTGACCATTGTATATGTATCACCATTGTGTATATAATGTATTGTCTAGTGTGCACTTAAGACAATTAAATATATATTTTAACCTTGGGCTGCTCTTTTATCTTGATTCACAAGTTCACATGTCTGTGTTCTCAGTTTTAACTTCACATGCTACCGGGTCAGGTTTCTGGTGCAATATAATACCGTTAACGGACTGGGCTTATATCTAATGAGGAACTGGTGGCAGTCTCTCATGTGCCAAGCTTACCTTATGTGTCCCATGTAGGAACATCACGTTGGTGCAAGTTAGGAGACCGTACCGTGTGATCCCTCCGACATAATAGTGACATCAGGTGGTATGGCGAGGTGTGGGTTCATCACAATAAATTTCAGTTCTTAACCATGCTGTCAACCCCATTCTACTCTGTTGCGTGTTTCAAATCCAGCTTTCTCAGGGGCAAATACTTATCCATCATACAATACTACAGAGGTGTTTGAGTAGCTCCAAATTAATTCTGCAGCAGGACGACAACCCTAATCATACAGCCAAAGTAATTAAAAACTATCTTCAGCATAAAAAAGAAAAGATGACTCTTGGAAGTGATGATATGACCCCCACGGAGCCCTGATCTCAATGTCATTGAGTCTGTCTGGGATTACATGAAGAGACTGCAGGACTTGCACAGACCTACATCCACAGAAGATCTAAGTAGCTCTCCAAGATGTTTGGAATATTCTCCTTTGCTGAGTTCCTTCAAAAACTGTGTACAAGTGTACCTAAAAGAATTGATGCTTTTATGATGTTTTGAAAGCAAAGGGAGGTCCCACCTAATAATGATTTGATTTAGATTCCTCTTCTGTTCATTCACTTTGCATTTTGTTAATTGATAAAAATAAATTATTAACACCAATTTTCTTAGAGCATTTTTCCTTTTTAGCATATTTTCTACATTTGTCGTAAAGTTTTGCACACTATGTTGTAAAGATATTGTGAAAATGTGTACATTTTACTGTTACAGTATTTTCAGCTTATTAGTAGAGAAACATCTATTCATCTTTCTATCTGTCTACTGTACATTTTTTATTTCAAAGCTTGCATTCATTTTTGTGTGAAGTATAAAAGGAAAGCACATACCTAATGTGTTCTTTCAAAGCATACTTATAATGCAGATGTGAATCTAGATTAACCTGTATCACTAACACCGCACTGCACTTGCTCACTGAGCCAGTGCGCGTGTCCTGAAAAAGACAGACTGCACTCAAAGATACCTGTGGAGCGGGGCAGTAGCGGTGAAGATGCGTGCTTCAGACTAACAGGACCCGAAGCACATGACTGCCAAGGGGCGGCGTCGGCCACAGGTCTCTCAGAGGGAGCAGTAACAGATAGAGAATGCTTCAGGCCAGAGGACCTTAAGCACGTGACTGCTGGTGAGCGTGGCCTAAGCTCCAGAGAGCTATGAGCGGAAGGAAAACTCCTAGAAGGGTAACTACGGGACAGAGTTACCAAGGGGCATAGACAAAATGGATCATGATGATAGCCAGGTCATACACAGAGGGAGCAACGCAGTACAAGAGGAGCAGGCAGAGAATAACCAGAACGTAGCCAAGGGATCAGAAAACCAGAACAGGCAAATACACAGTACCAAGACAGTAGACAAACTCACAACGAAGAGACGGACCGGGTCAAAACCAAACAAGCAACAAGATCAGACACAAGGCACAGGCACACAGGAGGTCAACTAACTCAGCCGAGGGCAGTAGTATAACTGACACCAGACCTAGGTCAATTGGCAACTAAATAGCCGCCTTCTGCCAGAGAGAGGCTGAAACCATTAACCCCAGTCTGACCAGGACGGGACAAAGACAAAACCTCGTCCTGGGTCATGACAACCTGCACCTGAGATGAAAAGTCAATTTGGCGCCCTCTCCGATACACAGGTTAAGTTTGAGTAGTCACTATGTGACCGCTCATATGTGATTTGCATACTTATAGTCAGTTGTCAATTAGCTTCTCTTCCTAATTCTCTCAAAGTTCAGTGAAAAATTATAGCTCCTGCTTCCTTGAAAGAAGCAGTTAGAGAAGTTAATTGGCAAGTGACTGTAAGTAAAAGAATCACATTTGAGTGGTCATGTTATGACTGCTGGAACCGGCAAGCGGAAACAGTGAGTGTATTATATACTGTTAGGATTTGGCATGCTACAATAATTAATTTTATAATTAATGTTCCTACTATAAATAAAGATGTAGTAACACTTAACATGTCAGGCGACACAATACTTTATTAACATTGCCATGTATCACATTATCTGACAAGTTATGGTTTGTTACATGTGCGCAGGATCAGAACCAATAACAGTACAGGAATATGGAGCACAACCACCAACAGTGGAGAAGTTCATTACCACAACCACAAACCGTACTGAAATACAGCATGACAATCACCATAATTACAGGTACACATCACCAGAAGCACTATCAGTACATGAAAACAGCAACAGAATCACCAACAGTACAGGAATACATTTTCAAACTTAGCACAGTGATCAATAGTAATGTTAGGTCATCCCTATTTACAGTTGTATTACATGAACCTACACCTCCCAGTACGTCCATAACAATAGTAAGGAGAAATTGGGAGATGTTGTTAACAGATATCTTCGGACTGTTGACTATACAGAAACCACAGTACTTGATGAGACATAGTCAGTATTACACATAAAAATTTACATTCAAGTACCTTAAACGTGCCATCTTCTTTAATTGTGTTTGTTCTCTTTTTTAATCTTTTTCATATTGTCGAGATGCCATGATGATGCTTCTAATACACACTTGTCTGTGCAGACTTCCATCTTCTCTAGTCTTCTGCAGCACATCCTAACATGTGCCCTTAAAAATAATGGTAGTGTCACGGGGTTACTGCAGCAGAGAGGAGCCAGAAGACCACAGCGTCTGATTGCTCCTTCTCCTGCGTTGAAAAATGCACTACACTTTCTTTTTAAATAGTGTTAATTTCTTTTGCAGAGCAGGAGTAAATCGGCCATGTTGAGTGATCTGGGAGTCTGAGCTCTCAGCTGAGCTTGGTTAGCCACTCCTAACCCCTATATAATCTGGGTACTGATTGAAACACATCGCCAGAGCTAGCTTATACTGCATGGCTTGGAGAAGAGGTGTTTTGGTGGGTGCATAATAAGGAGTTTGGAGGAGTTATCTGTGGCTGTTGTGTGGGTTTGTAAGTGTGATAATTTCCTTCCCTCCTGTTACTTTGGTTTTTCCCTGTCCTCCACTCCCCGGGGAATTCCTCTGTTATATGCGAGTGAATATTTGTATGCCTGGAATTTTAAGTTGCCCTTGTTTGTGTTGCCTTGTACGTTGTGTTGGTATACTGCAATGCATGGCAGCTCCCCTCTTCTCTGGCTGGGGGAAGGCAACAGATGAGGACTGATTCAGGAGATAAGGCAAGGGTGGAGGCCCTAGCATGAAGGGCCTCTGGGTCACGGAAGGAGCCCCTGGTCCCAGGTCACCTGACAGGTGAGTCATGACAATTATCGTTATAATGCTCCTGAATAAAAATATCAGTTCTAAGCTGTGTTCCTGAATAAATTGCCCCACATGGTCCTTCTTCTGGTACATAGCCTCCCTCTTGTAACGCTGCTGCAGTGCAGTATAGCACAACCTCCACCAGGAGATGCTGGTGAGGGAAGAGAGGCTACTCACGCCCCACAACACCACTGAGCAGCAGCACAAGCGCCACCAGGTGGCGAAAGAGTGGTCAGACGAGCCGAGTCAACAACAGTCAGGATAAGAAGTACCAGAGGTCACAGCAATACACGTGGTCAAAATCCAAGCCAGAAGTCAGAGCCAGACGGGAGCAGAGACAAACAAGATGAGAGACAGTTAAACAGGTCAGAAGACAAGTCGGGTCACATACCTAGAGGTCCAAGCACAGGGAACGAACAATAAGAAAACATGGTGGTAGGATAGGGAAGTCATGAGAGCAGAGTACATGGGCAGAGGACAAAACGCTGTATCAAGGGGTCAACTGCTCTAGCCTGGAAGCATGAACTATCACTGACATTGGTCAGCAGGCCACAGCAGACTGAAATAGCCACATAGAACCCAAAACGAGGCAGAGAAGGTTAACCCCCGCACGACCAGACTGGGGAGAGAACAACAAGACACAAACGCCGGTCTGGATCATGACACCTCTCCTATGAAATACTTGCACACCCTCCTCCCTTATGAACTAAAACTGCCACACTACCTAGCCTTAGCTATAACTTCCACACTGTCTGTCCTGATTAGCTGTAATTACATGTCCTTATCTTAAGTTTCCACCCCCTTTCCATACTTAGCCCCCTCTTCACACTGTTCCCTCACTATTTCCTCCATACTGTCCAGTCCATAAACTGTGACGCCTCCTCACACTCACCTCCCTTCATATTGTCCCCCCATGCTGCCCCCTTTTTATAATGCCTCCATACTGTCTTCTCCCACACTTCTCAGTCTGTGCCCCCTTAAACTTTCCCCTGATACTGTCCCCACACTATCCCCACCTCATAAAACTATTTGGTATCTTCCATTTCATTGGAGTGCTTATCTTATCATTGGAGTGCTTATGTCAGCAGTGTGATTAGGTAACCTCATCATGCTGCTTTACATCATCATGACCCCTGAAGCGACAGCAGTCTGAACTTCAATTTTACTTGCATCTGTAAGACGCATGTACATTTGTATGCAAGGAGATGGCAGTTTGCATGTTTTCTGAGCCGGCTGTTAGTTTAACAGTGGGCTCAGAGAACAGTTCTGAATATCACTCCCAGCAAAATGCTGCTCTGTGGGTGACACCTCAGACTGCCACATGAGGCTGTTTGACAGCACCACCTGGCACCACCTACTCTGCCTGTAGCAAATATCCTGTCTTTCTACACTCTAGTTTGCTACACTTCAAGCAAAGACATATTAAATGGCAGCAGTAGCGAGTTAGTCATTTTAAATACACATACAAAAAGGCCAGTGTTACTTGCATCACAATCAAATTTGATGTTTTTCTCCTGTGTTATTAGCTAATGTTTTCTTTTGTACGGGGAAACCACATCATGTTCTGTCAGTTTTGGTTTTGCTGTCCTTTTTTTTCCTATTGAACTTTCACAGAGAATATCAGAAGTAAAAACCATTGTCCTTCACATGTCTATTTTTATAACTCCTGCAGAGTGCCAAAATCTTTTCTTCCACTTCATATCTCAGCAAAAAATAAAATTGGACACTGATACTCAAAATCAGTGGAGTTTGCAGTGGTTATATGTTATTAGTCTCAAAACAAATTTAATGGGGTTCTTCAGGTAAATTATATTGATGCTGTATTGTTACTCACCTGTCCTGGCACAAGTGCCGGGTCTTGCTCCCTTCACATATGGCCACCTCACTTTGCAGTAGTCCACTTCAGTTTTTTTCAGGTTACCCGCTAAACTCCTCTGATATCATCATGCAAAACTTTTTAAGGCCGAATCAGGCAAAGGTCAGTTGCTTGGTAATTAAAGGGATAGTCCTCTACTAAGACAACCCCTTCTTAAACTAAATGTTCGGCCCCAATAAAACCTATGCTTACTACACATGCCGAATCCGTTCCGGAGGTGTCGGAACTCGCAGTCCTGGTGCTGTGATGCGGTGGAATGACACGTTATGCCTAGAACCCAATCAGCGCTGGTGTTACTGTCTACACCTTCGGATAAACTGTCTACACCTTCGAATTCCAGGCTGCAGCTAATCTCTGGCTTCCACCTAATGTTTAGTTTGTCTGAAGGCTCTGATTGGGCACCGGCGTCACGTGTCACAACACCACATCACAGTCCCGGGGATAGCAACTGCCGACACAGAGGGAACAGCGCCCACATGGAAGGTAAGTATAGGCTTTATTATTTTATAGGGTCCGAACATTTAGTTTAAGAAGGGGTTGTCCTAGGAGTGGACAACCCCTTAAAGTAGCATTGTCCAAAGTTGCCTCAAGTTATTCAGGAGATTTCATCTATTTCACTTAGCTGAGCTCCAGCCAAGTATCTATAGGTCATCAATATGTTGTACATGGAAAGCCCCTTTAATTTTTAATATTAATTTTTAAGATGTTGCTTTAGCATTATATAAAGTTGTACCTGACATAAACATAGAACAATAGGAAAGAATATATCTTGCACAAAATGAAGGCACATTCTATTAATGGTAAAGTATGAAAAAATAATGTTGTATTTTATTGCCAATTCATTCAAAAGAGCTCCTTCTGACTGGCTTGCATTCTCCATTCTAGTTCATCTCAAAGGTGTTCGATGGGGTTGAGGTCAGGGATCTTTGAGTCCATTCATGGTTTTTCACCCCATCTAACCCAACAATGCCTTTAGAGACCTTGCACTGGTGCACAGTAGTGATGAGCGAGTATGCTCGTTGCTCGGGTGGTCTCCGAGTATTTGGAAGTGCTTGGAGATTTAGTTTCTGTCGCCGCAGCTGCATGATCTGCGACTGCTAGACAGCCTGAATACATATGGGAATTCCCTAACAATCAGGCAATCCTCACATGTATTCAGGCTGTCTAGTAGCTGCAAATCACGCAGCTGCTGCGACAGAAACTAAATCTCCGAGCACTTCCAAATACTCGGAGATCACCCGAGCATGGTTGGGAAAACCCGATCAATGAGCATACTTGCTCATTGCTAGTGCACAGTGATGCTGAAAAAGAAAAGGGCCTTCTCCAAAGTGCTACCGCAAAGTTGTAAGCAAAAAATTGACAATGATACAGCTGAAACCAGAAGTTTACATACCGTACATTATATAAAAACACACATATGCATTCTTTTCTCAATATCTTGCATGAAATCAGAATAAAGTTTTCCAGTTTTAGGTCAACTAAGATTACCACAATTATTAATATTTGCCAAATGCCAGGATAATGAGAGAGGCATTGTTTTAAGGCATTTTTGTTACTTACTGCAAAGTCAAAAGTTTACATACATTTCATTAGTATTTGATACCATTGCCCTTAAACTGAATGACAAATGTTTGGGATATCCTTCCACAAGCTTCTCCCAATAGTTGGTCAGAATTTTGGCCCATTCCCCCTGACAAAACTAGTATAAATGATAAAGGTTTGTAGGTCGCCTTGCTCGCATCGGCCTTTTCAGCTATGTCCATAAAGTTTCAGTAGGATTGAGATCAGGGCTTTGTGATGACCACTCCAAAATATTGACTTTGTTATCCTTAAGCCACTTTTTTACCATTTTGGCAGTATGCTTCGGTTCATTGTCCATTTGATAGACTCATTTCCGCCCAAGCTTTAACTTCCTGGCTGATGTCTTGAGATGCTGCTTCAGCTTTGTCACATAATCTTCTTTTATCATGATGCCATCTAATTTGTGAAGTGCACTAGTCCCTCCTGCAGCAAAATGACCCCACAAGATGATGCTGCCACCTCCGTGTTTCACAGTTGAGATGGTGTTCTTAGGCTTTCAAGCCTCTCTTTTTGCTCCAAACGTAATGATAGTCATTATGCCCAAAATGTTCAATTTTAGTTTCATCAGACCAGAAGACATGTCTCTAAAAATTAAGGTCTGTGTTCGTGTGTGCATTTGCAAACATTAATTTGGCTTTTTTTTGTTTCTTTTGGAGTAATGGCTTCTTCCTTGCAGAGTGGCCTTTCTGCCCATGTTGATACAGTACTCGTTTCACTGTGGATATTGACATAATCTTACCAGCTTCTGCCATCATTTTCACAAGGTCTTTTGCTTTTTTCCTTGGGTTGATATGCACATGTCGGACCAACGAATGTTCATTTCTGGGACACAGGACCCATCTCCTTCCTGAGCGGTATAATGGCTGGACATTCCCAACTTGTTTGTACATATAATTGTTTGTACAGATGAACGAGGCACCTTTAGGTATCTTGAAATTGTACCCAAGGATGAGTCATATTTGTGCAAGTCCACAATTCTCTTCCTGATATCATGACTGATTTCTTGAGACTTTCCCATGATGCTACACAAATAAGCAGTGTGTTTCAGGTGTGCATTAAAATACATCCACAGGTGTGTCCCTAATTAACTGAGATGTTGCCAAAAACCTGAAGAAGCTTCCAAACACTTTGACATCAGCATATGGGCAGTCCAGATTTGTTTAAAGGCATAATAATATTAGTGTATGTAAACTTTTTGACTGTGCAGTAAGTGATAAAAATGCCTTAAAAAAACTCTCTCTCTCATTATTCTGGCATTTGGCAAATATTAATAATTATCGTAATCTTAATTGACCTAAAACGGAAAAGGTTTATTTTGATTTCATGTCAGAAATTGAGAAAAACATGCATATGTGTCTTTTTATATAGTGTATGTAAACTTCTAGTTTCAACTGTATATGTAACTTTTAGTGCAGTCACTAAACACAGGCTCATTCATCAAGATGCCAGATAGAGAAGCTTGTGTCACACTGTGACGGTCTTCAGTAAGGAAGGGGGGCCTCAAACTACCCCCAGAACTGGGACTCTAATTATCCCTGTCCTGGACGTACTCTTAAAGGTAGAGAGGCCTGAGTCTTCGACCTAACTATGCTTCTGTTAATGTCCTAAGTTGTCCCCTCTCCCTCAAGGCCTGGGACAGATATGTTAGTTTATATACACGTAAGACAAACAGGGTTAACAAAAAGCAACTTACATACAAAAACACTCACAAAGGGTAGAGAGGAATAAAGGGAAGGATAGGAAGGTACAAACAAAATGGCAATAGGATAATGGTGAAAACATACATCTAGAAACAGCAGACACCAATCTCTAGCAGCAACTAGGAACTTCAACTTCAGCACATCAACTCCAGAAAGTCATTAACCCCTTTACCCCCAAGGGTTGCTTGCACGTTAATGACCGAGCCAATTTTTACAACTCTGACCAATGTCCATTTATGAGGTTATAACTCTTGAACGCTTCAACAGATCTTGGCGATTCTGAGAAAGTTTTCTCGTGAAATATTGTACTTCACGATGGTGGTAAAATTTCTTCGATATAGCTTGCATTTATTTATAAAAAAAAGGGTTAAAAGTTGACCAGCGATGTTAGGGGTTGAGTTCCCACTCCTGCACAAGGGGAATCTTGAGCTATCCCCGCTGCGGTCCCACATCCGTCTCCGGCCCCAGTGGAATCTGCTCAGCAGAGACTTCGGTCCCAGCATCTTGCCCAGGTTAAT
>VIAB01051220.1:0-10401 GCA_009801035.1 Oophaga pumilio | reverse complement strand
AGGTCCCTTCCAACTCTACCATTCTATGATTCTATGATTAATTCATTCTGATGCAGTAGCATCAGGGTAATGGTATTAGGGCTTGGTGTCATCAGCTGTCATTGACACCAAGCCCTAGGTTTAAGCTGGTAAGTAAACATACTCGTACACACGAGCACACACACATATGCACACACTGTAATCAGCCTATCTAAGAGCGTTAACAGAATGATCCTGCATAGGCTGTAACTGAACAGCAACTGTTCATTTTTACAAACAATTGTACAAAAAATTGCGTGGGCTCCCATGTAATTTTCATAACTAGCAGAGGGAAAGCAGATGACTGAGGTCTGATGTTAATATTCTGGGAAGCAGCAAATAGTCATAAAGGTTCCCAGGCTATAAATATCAGCTCATAGCTGTTTGCTTAGCCTTTACTGGCTAGTTTACAGGGGTACCCCAGAAAAAAATTGACAGTGGGTCCCACTATAAAATCTAACTAGCAAAGACTAGGCAGATAGCTATGGGCTGATATTAATAGCCTAGGAAGGGGCCATGGATATTGGCCCCCTCCCAGACTAAAACCATCAGCTTTCAACCTCCCTAATAAAGGCACATCTATGAAATGCGCCAAATCTGGCACTTAGCCTCATTCTTCACACTTGCCCTGTAGTGGTGGCAAGTGGGGCAATGGTTAGGGGGGTTGGTGTCACCATTGTATTGTAAGGTGACATCAAGCCCACAGGTTAGTGATGGAGAGAAGTCTATAAGACACCCCCATTACTAACCTCATAGAGATATAAAAAACCACACAGAATAAAGTCCTTTAATTGAAATAATGACAGACTCCTTCATTGAATCGAAATTAAACCATACTCACCAAACGCCTAATCCACTGAAGACAACGTCTCCTGCAACAAAAATAAAATAATAAACCACAATATTCCTCATGTGTCCGCTGAAAAGATAATAATCCATAGTGTCCCACAACAATCTTGATGACTTTTAGAGCAGTCACTGATGTGACTCAAAGATAGTCAGCTATACACTGACACAGGAGGTAATCGCTCCTGCAGTGTATAGCACTGAGCTGCTGTGAAAAAGGTCATATGAGTTCATCAGCTGATGAGCTCTGGTGATATCACTTATGGCACAACCGCTGCGTGAGAAAGTTCACCGGAGTTCATCATGAACTCGTGTGACCTTTCTCACAGCATCTCAGTGCTGTACATTGTGGAAGCGATGACACTCTTGTCAGTGTATCGCCGGTGGCCAGGTAGAGCAGTCACATCTCCTGATGTGACTGTTCTACACTTGAGATCGCCATGGAACACTTTGGATTACGTGGACTATGGCGGACAGGTGAGAATATGATATTTTATTATTTTTGTTTTTTTTATAGGAGACATGGGCATCGGGGATGGGGCATTAAGGTGGTTACATGTTGTTTTTTATTTTACATTTTTTATAAGAGACTAGGGCGTCGGTGATATGGTGTTAGGTGAGTATAATGTGTTTTTTAGTTTTATTTGAATATTTATAAAATTTAAATTTTTTTTAACTTTGAGCACAGGCGCTGGCTGTCGAGAGACTACTTCTCCCATCAGAGGCTCCTGCCATCACTGTTATCAGTGACAGCAAACATAGCCTGATGGGTGGAGTAGTTTCTCATCTCATCAGCTGGTGCCTGCTGACCTGCAGTAAGCTTTATACCATGGGTCACTGCTGTGAATCACAGTTTCTCTGCGGGGTCACACTGACATCTGAAAGCTTGACTCCGCAGCACTCTGACAGGTGCCGGCTGACGAGAGACTACTTCTCTCATCAGCGGCACCTGCTGTCTCTGTTATCTGTGACAGAAGACGTAAACCTGATGGGAGCAGTAATCTCTCATCAGCCAGCGCCTTCTGACCTGTGTTAAGCTTTTTACCACGGAAAACAGCGTGACCCCCGCAGGGCCCTGACGGTGGTAACGATCTACCGGTGGTAACATTACCGCCGATTAGAACTGCCGTGCCGGTGTTTCCCATGCTGTCACACAGCGTGGGAAACATCGGCGCTTGTGTTGTGTACACGTCTGTTTTTGCCTCCCACTGACTCTAATGGTGTTCAGCTATAATTGGCAAATATCCGTCGATTAAATTGCCGAATATTGCAAATTCAGCGATCGTAAGCCGAACCGAATATTGAAATATTCACTCATCTCGAGAAGTGACCAGTTTTTGCTCTTACTTTATTCCCGTTGCTCCCCTTGATATGCTTTTTGACACATAATGAAGTTAGGACCGTCCCGACTAGGTACACCTTGGCATTGCTTTTACGCTTTTTTTGATCAAAAACAGTGTTTGCTAAATATGTATATGCATTATTGCTTTTCAATTACTTACAGCAGGAAATATTTTCATTTTGCTTTTATCTTAGATAATGTCTGTTTAGTGGCCAGTGTGAACATGCTCCTACACGTTGCATGTATACTAACTTATACTTCATTTAATTTCTTTCGGTTTTACATTTTCCACTGAATCTGTTACATTTTCCCATAATCTGTTCTCACACATTCCATGGACTCGATAGCACTTGTACCTGGACATATACAGATGCTAGCTCAACGTCATGCATTGATAAGAGGACCTGTCAGTGGGTCAAAAGTTACCTGCTTTAGGGCTTATTTAATTCCTGCTGCTCACTGAATATGCCTTAAAAAATTAACTTTCATATGGTTTCAGAAATAAAGACTGTTTTACATGCCAAATTTTATGGTTTTTATCAAAGAGGTTATGCAGTTCCCCCACTGGCTTCTCCCAGTCCCAGTCCCTTTGACTGATGGGTCTCTCTATGTAAGTACATTGAGATTTACCTAGGACTAGTCATCTGAGACATATATGCCCGATACATTAACACAAGCATTGTTTATAACAATGCCAGTCTTGATGAGGGGACGTGTTGGAGTCAGAGACGCCTGAATCGTTAAGAGGCCGCATGCCTCTTAATGAATCTGAGACTTTTGAAAGTGATATGCCTCATCACAAATTCCTTTACCAGAGTAAGATTCTTGTCGTAAGGCACACCGATGCTTGTCATGAATCAGACAAGCTGTGTTGTGACGCCCCATGACTCTGTTACGGGGCTCTTTTGACTATATGGGATGGACAGAGGGACCTGAATGTAGACTAAGATGTTGGCGACTCTGGCCAGTGTTCTAACCACTCAGTCTGTCACTGCTTTTCAGAAACATTTCAGCTATGGTGGGAAATCTCCAAGTTGACTTGAAGGTCTTTCCATAGATGGTTAGATAGAATTGCATGCCAGTGACAGTCTTGATAAATAGTAAGATTTGGGATAGGCACAGAATCTCTAATAAGAATTCCATTTTTCCGTTAACAGCTGCCATCATGCTGTGGCGTCATTGGGTGGAAAACGGGAAACATTTAATCTCTGGTGTTTATTACATTACCACTATGCAAAAATATAGAAACATACGGAGCCTCAGACAGAGAGTGTATCTATATTAGCTCATGCTGCGGTGAGAGAAAGATTCGCACTGCACAAAACTACAGTGCTGCCTCGAAAGAATTTATATCTATTTATTCAAATTTCCAAAAAGGAGATTATTTCGAGTCTCTAGGTGGTTATCAAAATGAAAACAAGTCTGTTTGTCTATGTAAGTTATTCCCATAAGCATCTGTTTGGAAGTAAGATGAGGAAATGATGACTATGTGGCACTTAGCTGTTATCAATACAGCAAGAAAGGGAGAGAAATATGGAGAAGTCTAGACTGTGTCATAAGCAATTCATATTCTGTGTGGTTCTCTCAGCTGAACAGCTACAGTGACATCAGAAAGTAACTGCCCCATCCAGATGTCCACAAATATTGCATATTTGAAGCTCTGAACAGAATCTGTTCCTTGAAGAAAAACTAACTACGCTAACTCACAGCTTTACTGACCTTATTTAGATTAAATGTCTCATGCATAACATTTTTGTTCATTAGATGTGAGAATGTAGAAGAAACATTATGTCCCCGATTCATCAAGACTGGTGATTTTCTTACTGTACTTGATGAGTGAAGCGTGGTGGAGTGAAACACTTTTTCATGAATCTGGACTAGTGGCATGCACCTATGTGCACCAAGTCATTCATTTTACTCCATTTAGGGACTGGTGTTAGATTTCTGGCAGAGGGAACATATGAATTGGACAAGCTGTAGGGTCACGACCCCACTACTCCCCCCATTACTTCAAGGCTCTGCCTATTTTGGGGGAGCCGGGAGACATTTGGGTTAAGAAAACGCCAAAAGTTGCAAAATTTTGGCACAACTTCAAAATTTTGAGACTTTTCAAGGCTTTTACGGCACTTTATGGGCATAAAAACTTTGATGAATTGTGGCAAATGTGTTTGTTCTTATTTTTTAAGTTCATATTCGGCGCATTTATGGCATATTCATATAGTGGAAAGATGTGGCTTGCTCTACTATAATGGGACTTGCATCTGTCCCAAGAACAAGGCCATCGCACTGTTATTGCAGTGTAATCCAATAATCATGGTGTGATAATACTGTAAATCCAAATAAAAAAGAACAAGAGATGTTAAAACTTGAGGTGACATCCTCTATATTCCACTAGCACATATCCTGTACAGTAATAGGGAAAAAAGAACTTCCTTTCTTGCGACTCTTGTTATTTCTAAATTTTTCCTATCCTCCATGTGACAAGGTAATTTCCACTGGAATCAAAAATTTACAGAAACTAAAGTACAAACCATACGTTTAAGATTGGATTATCCTGATAACGTCCAAAGCCATACAGAATCTAATATATCTCTACCAGACAAAGCAAATTATTTCTAATAGAAGCTGTTGATTTTTGTCACTTTTGGTACAAATTGAAAAACTTGCATGGTGGCTCAGTGGCTAGCACTATTTCTTTGCAGTTCTGGGGTCCTAGGTTCAAATATCATCAAGAACAACATTTGCAAGGAATTTGTATGTTTTCCCAATGTTTGCGTGATTTTTTTCTGGGTACTCCGGTTTCCTCCCACACACCAAATACATACTTATAGGGAATTTAGATTGTAAGCCCAATTGGGGACTGTGATGTGTATGTAAAGGTCTGGGGATTTAATGGCACCAAAAGCATTGCATAGCAAATATATTATGGAGAAAAATGCCACAAATACATACATTGGCTCCTTATAGTTAACTCCTTTCCGACATCGGACATAATAGTACGCCAATGTCGGACACCCTCCCTTTCATGTGGGTCCACATCTTTCCAGGCACATGTCAGCTGTTTTAAACAGCTGACATGTGCCTGGAACAGCTGCTGGTGGAATCATGATCCACCCGTGGCTATTATACTGATAAATGCCACTCTCAAACTCTGACAGCGGCATTTACCATGCGCTTCCGGCAATCGCGCCAGAAATCCGCCCATCGGTGACCCCGTCACGTGATCGCGGGACACCGATGGGTTGGCATGACAACCAGAGGACTCCTGAAGGCCTCTATGGTTGTCACTGCCAAATTGCTTTGAGCGCCACTCGGTGGTCGGTGCTCATAGCAAGTCAGCAATTCTGCTGCATACTAGCCATCTGATCATCGCCTGTATGTAGCAGAGCCGATTGGATTATGTCCGCTTCTAGTCTCCGATGGAGACTATTGAAGCATGTCAAAAGTAAAAAAAATGTTTTTAAAAATATAAAAAATCTAAAAAAAATTTAACACTTCAAATCACCCCACCAAAATAAAATATTAAAAAAAATCAAACATACACATATTTGGTATTGCCACATTCATAATCGCCCGATCTATCAATATAAACGAGTATCGGAAAATGGCGCAATGAAAGAACTCATAATGAACTACAGTGTGCTACCTTTTTTTCTTGTATGTATATGAGTTGGTGACTCTAGGTTTAGCACCTGTTCACACTGAATCTATGTTTGGATGTGCCGGTCAGTTTTTTGATATGTATTCCTTTACCTTCTACCTGAGCACTCCACCTGGTGGTCACAGGCCTTTTAATTACAGCAGGTTCATTACCCCTCCACAGAGATGTAGATTTTAGTCTGAAGAGAGGATTCATATGTTCCCATGCAGACAGACTTTTCTAAGTGAGGATTGGCATTAGTTAGGACCTGATATACGAGAAGAGCCTTGACGTGGCTATCAGGCTCACATAATTTGGCCATCTTATGCGCTAAGACTTCTCAATTTTTCATATTTCTAAGGTAATGATGCAATTCATTTTTCATATTTTTCATATTTTCATATTTCGTGTTCGCAGATGATCTTATAGGCACAGCCTAATTAGTTTTCTTTCTCTCACTCTCCAAAATATCAGAACCCCTCTCCCAGTTATTTCCTGTCTTTACATGCTCTTTGAGACCTAAACTTACAGTGTTACAGCAGACCTTCTGGAGAGCAGATCTGACCTTTGTGGCTCCTCAGGCTCACTGCGCCTGAACTCATCTCACATTTGAAGGAAGGTATTTTCTCTTTTTATTCATCACAATTGTTTATTTTGCTTGTTTTATGAATGAGTAATGCAACGTTTATGGAAATAAGTTGACTTTTCTTAGGAAAAAAAATGGTTGGCCTCTAAGGCACATTGCGCCCTAACACATACTATCTCTCTTGCTTCAGATTCTCCGCTAAAATGGCCAGTAACATGTATGATTTATCTAACCCTCTTTATGTTGAACTAATGAAGAATCTGCTGTAAAATGATGATGAGGGAGACCCCACACTGAGTGACATTTCATCTGAAGATGAGGTTGAAGAATATAAAAGTGATTCAGGAAGAGAGCAGTATGGTGGGAAGACTGATACAGATGAAAATGATACAGATAACACCTATTATTTGGGCACAGATAAAAAAGACCAAGTTGAGCAAGAAGCCACATACAGCATTAGCCGAAACACCAAGCACTGGCCAATGGAGATGTTCTTCATGATGTTGAATGTGGGTGGTATCAATTTACAAGCGATTTACCTCAGCACTCAACTGGAACCACTGCATAGAAGATTTTACCTGAAAACATTGGCTAATGAACAGGTAAGTGGAGAGGTACGACAAAGAAGTCTGAAAATAAGTGAAATCCCCTCTAGTCTGCAAAAGATTTCGTCCCAAAGTTGATCGAGAAAAATCAACACCTCTCCCACCTCCCAAAGGACATAGATGCACTAACTGCACCGTTAAAATTGGAAGAAATATGTCAAATTATGAATGCAAAAAATTTCACAACGCGATCTGCATGTCTCATGCAACTATGAATTGCTAGCCTTATGTCACGCTGGGTGAGGGAGAAGCTAGGTGCACAACAATGGGAAGAGAGAGGAAGCCCAAACACTAGGAAAGGGGGGAGTGGAGACCCCTAGGCAGATCTGACAACACCCTGTCTGCCCTAAACATCCTTAAATAGGTTCTGCACCTATCACCGAGCAGGAACCTAATCCCTGACTGCCCCTAGCGATAAGCCCAGGATAGGGAGGGCATGGGGTGGGCGCTATTCGGCCCCCACTACCTCTAAAGACAAAGCAGGAAGATGAACAAGTGAATACACTTAGCTTAAGATGCCACAAAGGAGTTCATGCCAGCAATCCTCCAAGAGGCTCCAAAAAGAAACTAGTCAACTTCTAGCACTTCCAACAGACATCTGTAAATAGAGCTAACACCAGCACCTTGCTGAAGGGACGCAGGGTATTTAAACATCCAGCAAGGGTGTGTCAATAAGCAGCAGAAGGTGGAGGTTGCTGCTAGGTCCTAAAGGGAGAAAGATATCACTCCATACAGAGAATACAGAGATGAAAATCAAGAAGGTGCTTGCAAAGACAAGCGCAATGAACTTCTACAGCCAGATCCAAAATGACTGTCTGTCGCACCTGACACACCCGTGACACCTTGCTTCTCTAAGAGTAACTGTGTTTTTTCTGCTGAACATGTAACCTCTGAATCTGAGTGAATTGTAATCAAGTAGCATCTAAGTGCATTACTATTAAGTTTTTTTTTCCATATTTTCATGTTTAATAATAGTTATGTCATGAAAACTGGAGGCAATTTGGCGGTAGTTGAGAAATTTGGTACTTTTTGTTTTAATATATTTATGGTTATTAATTTTTTTTTTGGCATCTGATTTTGTGTACTCTCTTTGTATACATGCCTATGAAGGTTAGTTTTAGAGTCTTGAAATTGAGATAATAAGATATTATAGGTGGTTTTATAACCTGTTCCTGTCAGGTCCTGAACTTGGGACTGTCAGAAGTGCGCTTGACGGAGGAATAAAAGGAATAATGCAGTGCACTGTCTACAATGGTGGAACAGTAAAGCCAAGTGCTCGGTAAATTTCGATGTAATCCTTTACTAAAGATGAAAATATAGATAACAAAAAACAGATTTCATCTCCTCTGAATCAGAGCCTTTGTCAGATGAATATCCAGAGCCAAAAACCAGTTTGTGTTATCTACATTTTTATCTTTAGGATTACATCAAAATTTGCCAGGCACTCGGATTTAATTTTCTAGTCATTTGATCAGGAAGGAAAAAGTAAGAGCAGTCAACTAAGGCCGGGGGTCACACTTGCGAGTGCAATGCGAGAAACTCGCATGAGTCTCTCGCCTCAATACCTGGCACTCGGGACTGGAGTGTGTGGCTGCATGTATTTCTATGCAACTGAACGCTTGGTCCGGGTGCCGGCGGCAGTGCCGGGTACTGATGCGAGAGACTCTCGCGAGTTTCTCGCATTGCACTCGCGAGTGTGACCCCGGCCTAACAAAGGTGAGTGCATATTACAATTATATACTCTTGTCCACCATGCCATATTTCCATTCCTTATAGGCATCACCATCCACTCTGATTTTTTGATACTGCAATCATTTGTATCAAAGAAATAATGTTGCACAAGCACTTATTTCTGCTGATTAAAAGGAGTTCTGTAGGTTATTATCCAACCAAATTAATATTCTTGACTATAGACCATTTTATTTTAAAAATCCATATTTTTGGAAGGTAAAAATAAGTTTTCCTTCTTTTCCAAGTAACGAATTTACCACTTCTGCTGGGTGATGTTATATGGTGACACCAATCTCCTGAGAAGCTCACCTCTACTTGGCATGTTTTTGCCTCCTCCTGATGTTCTAACATACCTTCTTGTTCCATCACATTTCCATTTCTACCTTTCATTACAATTTCCTTGTTGAGTTTAGAAGAACAGACCGTGGACTGTAAATGCGTGGGAGAGGATATATATTTAATGTCCTCTCTATGCTTTCCTGCTATGTAAGCTGCTGCTTTGAAGAGCATTTTTTCCTACTTTATAAAGAAATGCATTGCAAAGTCTGCTGTTTTCCCAAACACAGTTGGAGAATGTTATCTATAACACGGTAAGACGATAAGCCTGTACAAGCCTAGCTGACAGTGTTAATTTTCTTGCTCTTATTGCAATTCTTAATCTATAGAGATCCAGGAAAATACTTATTTTAATGCTAAATTATGTTAACTCAAACAGAACCGACTTACTGCCATTAGAGATCATTTGAAGATAATAGGGTTATTGTTATTCTGGACACAAGGTCCCATGTACTTGAGAAATAGGGCCCAATTCATCAAATTTTTCACAGGAGAACTCTGGCATGCAAGATTTGAAAAGTCACAAAATATAGGAGTGACTACATTTTGCGGCTTTTGGAATCTTCACGCCAGTTTCTCTAAGCTTTACTGAAATGGGCAGAGATAGGGACCGACACCACAGATTGTCTAAATCACAACGAGCTGTGGTGTTCCTTACTCCAGGAATCTTACAACAATACCTGACCGGAGTGAAATATCTGGTGTAGCGCACAGAGACGCATGCTACTTGTCAGACGCTCCACATTAATGAATCAGGACAGGAGCACAGCTCCTCATGAAGGCCAGAGTAAACAAGGCCGGTCTTGATGAATTGGGACCACAGTCTTTATGACCACTTTGAGGCCCAAGGAGAACAGGAGCATCAATACTAATTGGCACTATGCCCATCATGACATAAGCAAGCAATACATTGATATGTTGCCCTTCCCTCCTACAAGAGAAAGGAATTTGTAAGTAAGGCAATTAACGGAAATCTGTCGCCAGGTTGTTGCTGTGTTATTTGGATAAGGATATAGGGGCCAAGACCCTTACTCCAGCAATGCATCTCTCAATGGGCAGCTGGGTGCAGTTTTGATAAAATCAGAATGCTGAGCTCTGTACATCCCTGCCCACCTCACTGATTGTCAGCCTTATGTGTACATTGTACATTGGCAAAAGCTGCCAATCAATGGTGGGTTTTGTTCAACAGAGCTCATGAATATAGAGGACTACATAGCAGGAGACAACTAGTACTCTAATGATAATCTCCTGCTGAAAATGAATATTTAACTTTTTAGTCACAAAAATGATCTTTTAC
>VIAB01051218.1:0-10215 GCA_009801035.1 Oophaga pumilio | reverse complement strand
GTGTCTCTGGATGCTACTACAACCCCAATCATGCATATCTACTATTGACACTATCTCCTTGGAGATGAGCTGACATATGAGAACACATCGGCCCTGATGAATCAGGGGTGCATGGCATATATGACATTATGGAGATATGAATCATACAGATTTGAGGAGACGCCGCCAGCCGCATACACGCCGACTCTGCACTCAGTGAAGGAGCAGGAGCTGCAGTCACCTGAGGCTTCACTGTGGTTAGAAGACATGGGAGATGTGAAAGGACAGGGCATATTGTCAGGGAGGAGTATAGGAGATTAAACAAGGGAAAGCAAAAACTTTCCAAACTTCAGGATGGCAACTAATCATAAAGAGAAGCTTACTGGTATCATCAGCCCAGGACCCAGTCCCCCACGTGCACAGCAGCAGTGAGTCACGAGCAGAGCCATCTTGAGTGACTCACTGAGAGGCCCTCCCCCTCCGTCACTCCTCTCTTCCTGTTCCTGCGTCTGCTGCCTGTCACCTCACCACAGACCACACCAGAGACAGCCGGTCGGAGAGCAGCATAATGTATGCTAACAGGGGAGGAAGGGGGCCCGTTTGACCCTCATATCACCTGCATGCAGTAGAGCAGGCCCCCCCTGCTTCTCCTGTTAGCGGTAATAGTTATGCCGGCTGTCATTCTCCTCATTGCTTTGTATGCACCAGTTGAACTGGCAGTATGTCCGCCCATGCCGAGTGGGCCCCCCTGTCTCGCCAGGGCCCCGGCACTTGCCCGGTTGGTGATGCCGGCCCTGCTAGAGGGTACTGCAATGGGGAATGGATCACTCACTCTGACACTGCCAACTTCTCCACCAGACAGCTCTACCCGTTGTCTCTGCATCGGAGCCTTGATCTCCTTTTGCAGGACACACTGCTGACTGGAAGTAGCGGTCTTGGCTACATGTTGCAACAAAACAATAATTTCTGCAAGACAATTTTCTATTACATTGATGTCTAAAGTAATCATAGGATGGCATTCTCGTTTGTCAGTATCAACTATAATCAAACCTTGCGACATCAATTCTACTCGGCCAATCTTAATGGTAAAGAAAGCAAGGTGTTCATCTGGGCTGAGAGTAATGTCTGAATCAGCCCAGTACTGCTTTAAGAGGACATATGGCATCGTTGTCACCTGGGAGCCAGTGTCCAGTAAGGCGTTCATCGGGAAGCCATCAATCACGACGGGCAGGACTGGCTGTCCTCCCACGTACTTGTCTCGCCAGCTTTGTGGGTCTGGTAGTCTTACTCCTGGGAGGTTGCTTGTTTAAGTGACGGAATCATGGGTTGTGCACCGACTTGTTGCAGGGACGACAGATGGGCTGTCCGTCCTCGTTGTAGCGATTGCTGTCTCTCCCTCGGTTCGGTGGAATCCTTCTCTGCCGTCACCACGGGACGTCATATGGACTGGAGGCCACCTGAATTTTCTTCTTTGGGGTCTCTTGCATGGACTGCACAGTTTTAGTGAGTGCAGCCACACTTTTGGTCAGTTCCTGGGCCTGAAAACGTAGGTCTGCAGAAGAGTCAATATCTTGGGTTGGTGCTTCGACCCCAACGGGGGTCTGGGGTAAGGATGCTGCCTCCTGCTGATATGTAATTGCTGGGCGCCTAGGGGGCGCTGTGCCACTAGTATTTGGTTCACGCAGCACCCGGATGGTCCTATCCTTAAAATGCGCAAAGTCCAGGTCAGGATTTTGTAGGGCCATTATGCGCAGCTGCGTTCTTTGATTGTTAGACTGGAGTCCCTCTATAAACTGCTCCGTTAGCAATTTATCCTCGTCTTGCACACTGTAAAGGCACTGTCACACTTAGCGATCGCACCAGCGATCACGACAACGACACGACCTGGCGAGATCGCTGGTGCGATCGCTATGTGATCGCTAGTTAGATTCCAAACACAACTCATCAGCGATCTGTATAACAACCTCTGCGGTCGTTGGGAAAACCTAGTCCCACCTGTGACGCTGGTGAAGTCGTTCATAAAGGGTGTCACACTCAATGATTCAGGCTCACCAGCGCAATACCAACGACCAAACAACGTCTCAGAACGTTCATAAGCAATCAACGACATCTCAGCAGGGGCCACATCGCTGCTACATGTCACACACAGCTGCTTCGCTAACGAGATCGCTACTGCTTCATAAAATCGGTGACGCAGTAGCGATCTCGTTAGCGATCTCGTTTAGTGTGACAGTACCTTTAGGATCAACCTGCTTCATGGCCCTTAGTGCCTCCTGAAGGTTAAGAGCATAGTCCCTATACTATCCTGCACCCTTTGTTTGCACCCAAAGAATCTCATTTTTATCTCTGCTGCAGTGCGAGTGTCAAAGGTGTCCTTCAGCCTGGCCAAGATTTGCCTGACAGTTCCTTTATCAGTCTCCGGCCAGGACTTTACTTCCCTCTGGGCCGCACTTGTTAACTGACTAATGAGGATGCTAACTTTTTGACTCTCAGACAGGAGGTACACTTTGAACAAGCTACATAGTCTCTCCTTGAAATCGCTCAGGGTGTGCGACTCCCATGAGTACTGCGGTAATCAGGCCACTCCGTTATGTATGGCATTGACAGTGGCATTATGAGGCTGCGGCTGCCGCTGGATCTTGCTGCACTATGGGGTCTGCCGCTGTGTCCGCCGCTGGGCCTTGCTGCACTATGGGGGTTGCGGCTGTGCCCACCGCTGGACCTACACCTTGGTTGGACATGTTCTTTCCCCCCCAGTGAACCTCAGCCAGGCTCTGTTTATCCGCCGGCCGGCTGGATGAACTCCTTCCGGTCTCCAAGTTGGGCTTCCTGCTTTCCACCCGCTGACAACATAGCGCGACCTGAGTCTCACTTCGCGCTCTTTTTCCTGAGTTCCGCCCACGACGGCATGCCCCTCTCTTCCCACGCGCCATGTGGCGCAGTAATGGTGGCAATTTCACAGTTCACTTAAGTCTCTGGCACACAGTACCCGGCTATGCCAGGCAATCCCGTGACGCTAAAATGGAGCACCCGCTAGGGCCGGAGTGTACTCGGTACCGGGCTGGTTCTTAAGGGGATGTGTCACGGCAGCAGCGACCCAGTCCGTGGCCCTGGGCATCCAATGAAAATGATGATAGGGGGATAATAAAGTTTATGAAAGATAGTTCATGACGCCACCTGTGGTACTCGGCAATAAAGGTATTTGCCGACGCTGCTTCAGAGTATGCCTGGGCTGATGGTGATACAGTAGAGTTGTTACAGCTCTCCACAGGTAGATCTAGGCCCCAGGGTAGCTGTAGTGTAAAATGATGGTGATGATGGTTGTAGTGCAGGGCTGAGGTGACACAGCAAATAAACAGGATGACACAGCGGGGTGCAGTCTTCACACTTTTACTCACAGTTTGAGGTGCAGACCAAGGCACTGAGCACAGATGGTAATGGAGATCCAGGCAGCCTGGAAGCAACTTAGGATCCACTAAGCCAGATGGGTTGGAGGCCTCCTTTCTGCGCTGTCCTATGAGGTCCTTGCTGCCTAAAGCTATGCTTGGTCCTCTGTTCCTTACTGTCCTGTGGTACTTGCCCGTATGGCAGGCAGCTTGAGCCTGTTGCAGGTGTCACTCCTCTATGGCGGCTCCGGGCGCTGAACTGCTGCTGTGCCTTCAGGCGTATGATGGGGTCAGGAGGCCTGCAGTCTCCTGCCTTCTGGATTTGGCTGCTGGGGCTGTCCTACCTGTCCAGCCACGGACTCTGGTGTCCGGTTTCAAGCGCTCTGCCCTGGGGTGAGCTTGGTCACAGCTCCAATCCCCAGGGTTTCCTAAACTTCTACTTTCTTCTCTCTTTACTCTGCTCTTGGGATGAGCTCCTCACAGCTCCTGTCCCTAGCACTGAATGACTAACCCCGCCTCCAGGCTAGAATTAATAGGGAATTTCCCCTAAAAATGGGTTTAGAGCTCCTCCTTCTGGTCTGGAGTTAGAAAAAGTGTTGCATGTTAGTATTACCTGGCTAAGGGATCCATTCTTGCTTTCAGGCATGACATCAACCCCTGTGAGCGAGGCAATGCCACTGTGGCAACCGGACCACTGGGGTGCAACAAACACCTCCGCTTCTTTCTTATTGAATACGTCAGAAAATGACCAGTAAGAAGATGGTAAACCTCACAGGGAGGAGGGCACCTCAGGGCATCGAACTGGATGAAGGGAAGCGAGACATTTGTTGAAACAGGAGTCTCCCCTGCGCAGAATTTCACCTATCTTCCAAGCTTGTGTGCTTGAAGCCATGGTAAACCTAGGAGCAAGGGGTGAGACAAACCAGACAACACATGAAAACTAATTTTCTCAGTGTGTGTCAGACCTACCCAAAGTTCCACTGGCTTAGTCTGGAAACGAACGGGCTCGGTCAGGGCTCTGCCATCCATGGAGGTAACTAATACAGGATTGTGGAGGTGCAGAACAGGAATCTGGTAACGATCCACCACGGCTTGCTGAATGAAATTCCCAGTAGACCAGAATCCAGGTAAGCAGACTCCGAGAAGCTGACAGTGCCGAAGGACAAGGACACAGACATTAGCAGAGAAGGAGAGGAACGATTTTCGCCCAGGGATGACTCTCTTACAGACACTAGGCTCTGGAGTTTCCCGGCCTCTCAGGACAGAAGCGGATGAAAAGCTCGGAACTGCCACAGTAGCAGTAGTTTCCCCTCTGAGCGGCACACTTCCTGCCGCTGCTTTGCCAAGTCCATCCAGTCAACTTGCATGAGCTCTGGGGAAGAAGCAAAGTTATGAAAAACAATAGGCCTTTGGAAACTGGGTGCAGAGCGAAACGGTCTCTTCTCCTGCTTAGCCTCCCTGGAGTGCTCTTGAAATCGAAGATCAATCCGGGTTGCCAGTGAGATCAGGTCAGTCAAAGACATAGGAACGTCCCGTCCTGCCAGCTCATCCTATATCCTACCACACAGACCCTCCCAGAAGGCAGCTACTAACGCCTCGTCATGCCAGGACAACTCGGAGGAGAGGGTTCAGAACCAGACAGCGTACTGGGCTACCATGAGATCCTACTGGTGTAGATGTAGAAGGGAGGAAGCTGTTGAAGTGATGCGACCTGGCTTGTCAAATGTCCTGCGGACCTCCACTAGGAAGGACTGGAGGTCGTTGACTAACGGATCTCCTCTCTCCCACAATGGATTTATCCAAGCGAGAGCCTCTCCCACAAGGTGGGACATAAGGAATTCTATCTTAGCCCGGTCAGGTGCGAAGAGATGACCCAGAAGCTCAAAGTGCAGCGTGCACTGATTAATGAAACCCCGACACTGAGTGGGATCGCCATCGAGCCAGGTGGGAGCCGCTATGCGAGGTCCTTTACCTGACGTATTGCCTGGAGCCTGAAGACTAATGATTGAGGTGGTCACAGCTTGAACGGAAACACGAGGCCGTGGATTTCACCGAGTCCACACACGTAGACAAGTTCCACAGATACGTCGTGATCTTCTCCTGCTGGTCCCTGAAGTAGGAGATTTCCTGACACAACTCCGCGGTCGGGGGGTGGTTGAGAGCCAGCAGGTTCCATAGCCTGAGCAATCTGTAACGAATGGAAACGGAGGCACAGATGGTGAAGTGCACATACGTTTATTGAAATTTTTGTGGAACCACGGGACCACTGCCCGGGGGGCTCCGAAGGGGGCGTGACTAAGCGAGTCCCAAACCTCCATAGTAAGACCCCTCAAACAGGGCCAGAATAGAAGGTGCAGGAGACGCAAGATGCTACCTCCAGTTAGCCCCTGAGTACGTGGAAGCTGACTCAACCGGACTGGCAGGCAGGGTGGTACTGCAAGTAACGGAGAACTCAGCAGGAGATGAGTGGCAAAAGCAGGTAGCGGACAGCTGCTGGCACAAGGAGATGTGGGAGATGCTGGCATAGTGCATGAGGAGCAGATAGCGCGGGACATGGGACGAGAGACCCAGAAGACCGGCGTCCCCGCCGGCCACTGCGCCGAAGTAACGGACCGGAGGCCACAGGTGAGGACAGGAGCGCTACACTCTCCACAAGTCTGCACCACCCTACATCTCCTCCCTCATCTCTGTTTACTACCCTACCCATTCTCTTCCGCTAATGAACTAAGACTAACATCCTCTATAATCTGAACATTCCTTTCTCAGCTCTAGGACTTCTCTCTACCTGCATCAGTTTTCTGGAATGCACAAACTGGTTAATTCCGCTATAGGAGCATAATACTGTGCATTGGGAGTTGTGGTGCCATCATGTTGTGTGTAGAGGGACTGTGTAGGGGGCTATGGAGGTAAAATACTGAGTATAGGTGGCTACAGGGGCTAACCACAGCATCCTTAAACACTGTATAATGTCCGCATAGCCCTCATACACAGCATGATGGCAGTACAGCTCTCCAATATATAGTATAATCCCCAATAGCATGCTATATACAGTATGATTGTGTAACAAGGTGGCACGGGGTGGTAGTCATTGGGAAGGTCACTAAGGAACATTCAGTCCACACCCCGGCCCCTTGCACATGAATAAACAGTTCTGGTTCCAGCCCCAGGTCACCATGTGTTACCTCAGACATCTGGCTCTTCTCCATGCTGGAACGGATGCACCACATGTCACATGTTTTAGGGTCCAACAGTGGCAATCTGTATTTATTAAAGGTGTAGTAAATAAGAAGGTAACGGTCCTTGATCTGTCCCTATTCACAGCAATGGCTGCAGCAGCAGGGGAAATGCCTTCTAGTTCGGGCTTCCAGTCCTTGTGCCCACTGCAAGGCACTCCTCAGGCAGCTTTGTCCCCCTCCAGGGCACGGCCAGCTCCCAACAGGGGAGCACATCCTGGCATGGGCACGCCTGCCCAGGCTCTGACCTGCAGACAGGGACTTCCTGTCTGCTTCAAGGCTGCTGGGCCAGCCCCTTGAATTAACTATTTCCTATCCCTAAGCTAATACATATATCACAGGGTACAATGGTAACACATTAAAACATTACAAACACAGCACATATACAATAATACATACAGTCAGGGCCAGAAATATTTGGACAGTGACACAATTTTCGCGAGTTGGGCTCTGCATGCCACCACATTGGATTTGAAATGAAACCTCTACAACAGAATTCAAGTGCAGATTGTAACGTTTAATTTGAAGGGTTGAACAAAAATATGTGTTAGAAAATGTAGGAATTGTACACATTTCTTTACAAACACTCCACATTTTAGGAGGTCAAAAGTAATTGGACAAATAAACATAACCCAAACAAAATATTTTTATTTTCAAAATTTTGTGGCGAATCCTTTGGAGGCAATCACTGCCTTAAGTCTGGAACCCATGGACATCACCAAACGCTGGGTTTCCTCCTTCTTAATGCTTTGCCAGGCCTTTACAGCCGCAGCCTTCAGGTCTTGCTTGTTTGTGGGTCTTTCCCTCTTAAGTCTGGATTTGAGCAAGTGAAATGCATGCTCAATTGGGTTAAGATCTGGTGATTGACTTGGCCATTGAAGAATGTTCCACTTTTTTGCACTCATGAACTCCTGTGTAGCTTTGGCTGTATGCTTGGGGTCATTATCCATCTGTACTATGAAGCGCCGTCCAATCAAGTTTGCAGCATTTGGCTGAATCTGGGCTGAAAGTATATCCCGGTACACTTCAGAATTCATCCGGCTACTCTTGTCTGCTGTTATGTCATCAATAAACACAAGTGACCCAGTGCCATTGAAAGCCATGCATGGCCATGCCATCACGTTGCCTCCACCATGTTTTACAGAGGATGTGGTGTGCCTTGGATCATGTGCCGTTCCCTTTCTTCTCCAAACTTTTGGCTTCCCATCATTCTGGTACAGGTTGATCTTTGTCTCATCTGTCCATAGAATACTTTTCCAGAACTGAGCTGGCTTCTGGAGGTGTTTTTCAGCAAATTTAACTCTGGCCTGTCTATTTTTGGAATTGATGAATGGTTTGCATCTAGATGTGAACCCTTTGTATTTACTTTCATGGAGTCTTCTCTTTACTGTTGACTTAGAGACAGATACACCTACTTCACTGAGAGTGTTCTGGACTTCAGTTGATGTTGTGAACGGGTTCTTCTTCACCAAAGAAAGTATGCGGCGATCATCCACCACTGTTGTCTTCCGTGGGCTCCCAGGTCTTTTTGGATTGATGAGTTCACCAGTGCTTTCTTTCTTTCTCAGGATGTACCAAATTGTAGATTTTGCCACTTCTAATGTTGTAGCAATTTCTTGGATGGGTTTTTTTCTGTTCTTGCAGCTTAAGGATGGCTTGTTTCACCTGCATGGAGAGCTCCTGTGACCACATGTTTCCTTCACAGCAAAACCTTCCAAATGCAAACACCACACCTCAAATCAACTCCGGCCCTTTCATCTGCTTAATTGAGAATGACATAACAAAGGGATTGCCCACACCTGTCCATGAAATAGCCTTGGAGTCATTTGTCCAATTACTTTTGGTCCCTTTAAAAACAGGGTGGCACATGTTAAGGAGCTGAAACTCCTAAACCCTTCATCCAATTTTAATGTGGATACCCTCAAATGAAAGCTGAAAGTCTGAACTTCAACTGCATCTGATTTGTTTTGTTTCAAATTCATTGTGGTAATGTCTAGAACCAAAATTAGATAAATGTTGTCTCTGTCCAAATATTTATGGACCTAACTGTATAAACGACCACATACAGGGAAGCAGGAAGGGAGCAACTGAGGAGCTCTGTCACCTCCTTACACCCTTACCACTTAAAACATGGTCATCACCAACCATGACAATCACTGTAGGGGTAAAACAGTCATTTTGGCCCAATGGCCAACTCATCCGACAGTCTTGACCAGGCTCGATCCTCGGGTCCTCCTGACGAAGCTCTACCCCTCCCCCTTTGACCAGACCACGGGCTTACCAGAAAATGGGTGTGCTGTGCTCTACAGAGGGCCAGTCCAAACTAAAAACATGGGACAAAATTCCAGGTGAAGAGAGTCTTTGCAATAGCCGCACGCAGTCAGTTAACCCTCATAGGGTTTTCAGGCCTATGATCCAGCAAGGGGTGTGCAAACTTGTGCAAATAAACTTGGAGGAGGGGAAAAACAATACGCAGTCCTTCAACTGTGACCGTGGTGATCACTCCTGATGTCTCATTCCTTGGGTGCCATGTAGGGCTCACTGCCCTCGCAGGGACACGGAACAGTCCCTCTTACTTCATATGTGTAAACAGCACAACACACACATTTTCTTAAAGGGACCGCGTCAGTTAACGCAAAGCCACTGATTGGTGTAATGGGCCACATGTCGGTGGGTCACCCGCCAGGGCAGTGGGATACTCGGTACTAGGCCGGTGTATTGAGGGGATGTGTCACAGCGGCAATGACCCGGGCCGTGGCCCTGGGCGTCCAATGATAGGGGTTTATTTACAGGGGATGTTAGAGTTTGTAGTGTAGGTATTCGTGACGCCACCTGTGGTATCTGGTCAATGGTGACCAGCGCTGCGGTGCAGATCCTCTGGGATAGATGGTGGGATGCAACAGAGTTGGTACAGCCTCCCACAGGTGAGGCTATGGGATCCCAGGGCAGGTAGATGTAATGAAAGGTAGTAATGGTGCTGGGAGATGTAGCTGAGTGCAATGGGTGACGCAGGAAGAAACTGAGAAACAGTCAGCGAGTTGCAATTTCCAAAGCTTTACTCACAGTTCTGATATGCACAGAACAGATGCCCGCTTAGTGCCACATCTTCCAGGTGAGGAATCCAGCCAACTCCCAGGTGGATGGAGAACACTGGTCCAAGGCTCCCTGTCAGTGTATGCCTTCTCTGGCCGTCTCTCTGTGCTGATTTTCCCACCGTCTCTCCTTCCAGCATCCTCACAAACAGTGTCCCAGATCAGCAGCTGCGAATCCTCTAGGACAACGTCTTACTTCTGCATCTTGATTCTTTGTAGCTGCCTCTCCGGCGAAGATATTTGTGGTTATTATCTGTGATCCCTATGTTATCACAGCCGTCGACTCGCTAGCTGAGTCATAAAGTTCTCCACGAGGCTAAGGGGTCGAGTTCCCTCTCTGCGACCTGTATTCTCCCTGCCGGCATCCGCCAGTCCTGGAATGAGCCCACCTGTAGCTTTCAGCTCAGCCGTGTCTCTCTCTAAGAATCCCTTTTCTCCTCCAGAGAACCTCTCTTCCTTCTTTCTATAAGCAGCTCCAAAGGACTGGTGTTGTGAATGTGCTAGAAATGAATTCTGAGCAGAAGC
>VIAB01051215.1:0-12610 GCA_009801035.1 Oophaga pumilio | reverse complement strand
CTTTCGCCCGGGGCCCATAAAAACCTGGAGCCGGCCCTGGACACCGCTACCCTATGATAAAGCATAGTGTAGACTGGTGCTAATTTTATATTTAAAAACTTGATCTTCACTATTAGGGTATGAGCACATGACATCAAATAGACATTGGCATGCCTGCATTGGTTTTGAATCAGAATACACGTCAAAGCCTGCACTGTATTTCCCGAAGTGTCTTTTGCTTCAAGTTTGCCTCCAGTGTCTTCTTGTTCACATTCTATATATAAAATAGTACTGGCCTGCCTTTTCTTTGAGCTGGACATTACATTCATGTGGTTCTCCATAGCTGCATGTCCACTAGTCAGGTTTCAGTCCTTCTCAGCCCATATCTACATGCACGTCACTTGATGAATGGTGAGGTTTTAATATTGTAGGTTAGGACCATCCCAAATTGGGTCACCATGGTGTGGTGGTGGGATGACTTTTACATTTTTTTTATCAAAATTATTTTAACTGAGCACCCTATATTATGTTCATGCATTATTGCAGTTTGTCTTTTTACTGCAGGGTATTTGCTTGTTATGTTTTTATCTTGGGTTTTTAAATATACTCATTGATTTTTCTATGACATTGATCGGTTATTTGTTTCTGCCAGTGTGTAATGTATGTTATTCATGTTATGTTATGCTGTGTACATAATGCTGATTCTTTAGCCAAATGGTGGGTCGCAATACTGTGTGGTACTGTGGGTAAAGGTTCTGTGTCTGTAAATCGCATGAAAGACCACACAGCCACTATGGGTTAGTTTTCGGGTCAACAGTCTGTAGTTGTTTAGGGAGTCTGATCTCTCTGGCTTCTGTATTTATTTGGGAATCTTATCTGGAGGTTTCTTTATAGGAACTCAGTATTTATTTAGAGGGTTGGCCCTGGCTCTGTATTTGTCTGGGATCTGTGCTTGTTTAGAGTGTGGAATCGGTATTTGCTTAATGGTTTTGGTTCTGTATTTAGAGAGGGGGTTCTGATTTTTGTCTTTTTTTTCATTTTTGGGAGAGAACTGGAGGGTTATATGCACTAATTGTTATTGAAATTGCATGTTTTCCGAATGTATTCTATAAAGGCATGTCATTCTAAAGCTAAAATGTAATAGGGATGTAATTAATACCTGCTCAGGACACCAGTGCTGCAAAGCCCTAGGGCTAATCACGTAGCTGCTCTTCCCCAGCTGAAAAAGCTAAAATAATATGTCATGTTTTTATAACACATGATATGCTATAATACACAAGCTGACAAGTACATTGCCCCTGGATATTACTTATAATATTCTAATGAAAATTACTGCTGAGGGGGCTTCGAATCTGTCGCTGTAGAAAACCTTAGTGATAAGTGAGTATGCTCAGCAGTGCTTGTTAGTTGAACGAGTATCGCGGGTGCTCCAGCGCCATGTTCGAGTCTCCTCCCTGCATGATTGCCGCCAGTTAGACAGCCAATAACCATGCTGGGATTTCCTGACATATTTGATTATGCCATATTGGATACTGGCAATATTCTGAGTGGCCAGCAGCATTGAGTCTTGTGGTTTAAGATAAGACCTGGTGATGTGATTCTTGGCTCATGTCCTCAGGAAGCAGTTCAGGGTGATTTGTCATAGGAGGTAGAGCTTACTTTAGAGCACTCAAAAAGGTGTGGCCAGGAAGGAAGAGGCAGGAAGGAGACAGTTGTGTGGCCAGAGGAAAAGGATAGGCAGGAAGAGGCAGATGTGTGACCAGAGGCTAATGATAGACAACTGTTCCCCAGAGCACCTGGACAAATCAAGTTCCCAGGACAAGGGTTAAGCCCCCGTCTCACATAGCGATATCGCTAGCGAGATCGGTGCTGAGTCACTAGTTTTGTGACGCAGCAGCGAGCTCACCAGCGATATCGCTGTGTGTGACATTCAGCGACGATCAGCCCCACTGCCGGGTATCGCTGATCGTCGCTGAAAGGTCAGGACATTTTTTTGATCGCTGGTCTCCCGCTGACAGGCACGCATCGCTGCGTGTGACAGGCGGGAGACCAGCGATCCGCTGGTAACCAAGGTACACAGCGGGTTTCCAGGTGCGGGGCTGTGCCTAGAAACCCGCTGTGTACCTTGGATACCAGCTCCCTGAAGCAGGGAGCTGGTAACTAAGGTACACAGCGGGTTTCCAGGCACCGCGCAGTGCCTGGAAACCCGATGTGTACCTTGGTTACCAGCTCCCTGCATCAGGGCGCTGGTATCCAAGGTACACTGCGGGTAACTAAATGATGTTACCCGCAGTGTCGCTTGTACTGATCGCTGCCTGAGCTGCCTGTTTGGCAGCTCAGCAGCGATAATGTAGCGATACACCAGCGATCCTGATCGTTGTCGGGATCGCTGGTGTATCGCTATGTGAGACCCAGCCTTAAGGTGTGCCCTAGTCTTGTGCTTTTTTAAAGAAAGTGTGGACAAGAAAAGAATGATCATTTGAAATATATTGCACCAAGATCAGCAGGGGCCTGATCATCACCAGCATAGGCACATGTCAACAAAGCACTCAACTAGGTGGGCTGAATGCTTGGGTCCACAATCAGTGTTTGCAGTTGACACCACTGCCTCTTCCCCTGTTCTACATGCTTGCCAATCTTGTCCATGATGCAGGCTCAGATGCAGGGCCGGCTCCAGGTTTTTATGGGCCCCGGGCGAAAGAGTCTCAGTGGGCCCCTTTAACACAGACCACGATTCATGATGCACAGATACTGCAGAGAAATATGGGTATAGTACAATGCCAAACACTTCACTTCTTCCATTACATACTGATATCTATTGTAAATTCTACAATAGCTCAGAAACCGCCAAATCCTCACAGCGCACAGTACAGACCGGACAGTACAGTCCTCCTTACAATATTATGGGCACCACATAGTTCCACATACAGTATTATGGGCCAAATATAATGCTCCATAAAGAATTTTGGACCCCAAATAATGCTCCATACAGGATACTGGTCCCCATATAATGCTCCATACAAAATATGGAGCTCTCCTCTGCACTGTGCTGCATTCTGCGCTGTTACAGCTCAGGAAAGGGCGCTGTGGAAAGACTCCCCATCATCATCATCATTGCTTCCCCATTATCATCATCATTGACTCCCCATCATCATCATCATTGCCTCCCCATCATCATCGCCTCCCCATCATCATCACCTCCCCATCATCATTGCCTCCCCATCATCATTGTCTCCCCATCATCATCATCATTGCCTTCCCATCATCATCATCACTGCCTCCCCCCACCACCATCACACATACAGTAGCACAGCACTCTCTCACATACACACACACAAAGCACTACACTACATACACACACACTGATACACACACACAGACACATACAGCTCACATCTCACCTGTCCGGTGTCCACGCTCTCTGTGCCCCAGCCGGCCACTGAATGATGGCATCAGTGCCAGTGGCGGCGCTGGTACCGCACTCATCCGCTAATGGGCGCCGGGGTGCCCGATGGCAAGTGGGCCCCCCCGCCTGCTCAGGGCCCCGGCACTTGCCCGGGTATGCCGGGTGCTGACGCCGGCCCTGCTCAGATGCCTCACGCCCTGCACTTGTTGTTGCACATTCGCAATCACCATCATCAACCATGTCCAATTCCTTGTCCCGGGGCAGCGTTCAGCTGTCCCTACCCCAGGCTTTGGAACGCAAAAGAAAATACCCAGCCACTCACACACAGGCCCAGACTGCTTGCCCTGGAAATGTTGCCATTTAGGCTTATGCACACTAAAGGTTTCAGCAGTTATGGCGGCTGGCCCTCAGTACTTGGTCCCCAGCCACCAGAATTTTTCCCTGTGTGCCGTCCCTGTCTTACACCAGAACATGTACCATTACATCACCCTTGCCAAGACCAACGCAGTTACTGGGAATATCCACTTAACAACCAACAGGTGGACAAGTACATGTGTCCAGGGATCCTACATTTCCCTGACGGCACACTAGGTAAACCTTGTTTAGGCAAGGACCAAATCGCACACGTGCTACCGACGCCTAGGATTGTGGACCCTAGTTCCATTAGGGTTTCTTCCATCTCCTACCCCAGTTCCTGTGCTCCACTCCTCCTCCTCATCCTCCATCTCCGAATTTTCATCTCAAAGCACATCATCCATCTCAGTTGCAAGCACTGCAGCACTGCCTCAGCGAAGCATGGATGGGCTGAAGAGGAAGAGAGGGAGGAGGAGATGGAGAGTCATCCTCCTCTTGGGGACAGGGAAGACTTGCCTGTTGGGAGTCTGGCACACATGGCTGACTTTATGTCCCGCTGCCTTTCCCATGACCCCCTGCGGCCAGCACAGATTACAGGTTTCTTGACCCACACTACAAGGAAAGATTTCCATCTCTCCTTCCTGCGGCGGAGAGGGCTAGTAAAATGATGGAATACCAAAAGGAAGTAGTCTAATAATTAGTAAAAAATGTCACATCTGACAATGCTGGCAGCAGAGGTCATACAGTGGGTACGGAAAGTATTCAGACCCCTTTAAATTTTTCACTCTTTGTTTCATTGCAGCCATTTGGTAAATTCAAAAAACTTCATTTTTTGTCTCATTAATGTACACTCTCCACCCCATCTTTACTGGAAAAAACAGAACTGTAGAAATTTTTGCAAATTTATTTAAAATGAAAAACTGAAATATCACATGGTCATAAGTATTCAGACCCTTTGCTCAGTATTGAGTAGAAGCACCCTTTTGAGCTAGTTCAGCCATGAGTCTTCTTGAGAATGATGCAACAAGTTTTTCACATCTGGATTTGAGGATCCTATGCCATTCTTCCTTGCAGATCCTCTCCATTTCCATCAGGTTGGATGGTGAGCATTGGTGGACAGCCATTTTCAGGTCTCTCCAGAGATGCTCAATTGGGTTTAGGTCAGGGCTCTGGCTGGGCCAGTCAAGAATGAGCACCAAGTTGTTCTGAAGCCACTCCTTTGTTATTTTAGCTGTGTGCTTAGGGTCATTGTCTTGTTGGAAGTTGAACCTTCGGCCAAGTCTGAGGTCCAAAGCACTCTGGAAGAGGTTTTCATCCAAGATATCTCTGTACTTGGCCGCATTCATGTTTCCTTCAACTGCAACCAGTCGTCCTGTCCCTTCAGCTGAAAAACACCCCTATAGCATGATAATGCCACCACCATGTTTCACTGTTGGGATTGTATTGGGAAGGTAATGAGTAGTGCCTGGCTTTCTCCACACATACAGCTTAGAATTATCACTAAAAAGTTCTATCTTCGTCTCATCAGGCCAGAGAATCTTATTTCTCATAGTCTGGGAGTCCTTCATGTGTTTTTTTTTTTAGCAAACTCTATGCGTGCTTTCATATGTCTGGCTGCAATTAAACAAAGTGTGAAAATTTAAAGGGGTCTGAATACTTTCCGTACCTACTGTAGATCCTTGGGCAACCAAGAAGGAGAGATGAAGGAGACATACCGGGTCAAACAGAATCAGGGGAACATTATAAAATCTCTGGGACAGTTTAATTTGAACGTCCATTGGGGAGCGCTGCGGGCTTATATGAGGAAGGAGGTTAAACAACTCAGATTTTCCAGGAACGCGGTGATGATCAGATGTCTTGGTTTTAGGGGCATGGATTGGAGCAGGGTTTTACAACAAGTGCATCGCAGCACTCGACTGGATAGGGCTTGTGATATTTTGGTGTTTCATGTGGGGGGGAAAACAACCTCGGAGTGCGCCCTTTAAAAGACTTGATCAAGGATATTAAACATGACTTTTAATGCCTTTGGATGTAATTTTTGGAGATAATTACAGTTTTGTCTGAGATCATTCCTGAAATTGCTGACGAAATGTTCGGTCAGTCAAAAAGATTAATAAGGCGCAGATAAAAGTGAATAGGGCAGTGTCTAATTTTGTTAATCATAATGGGGAGTTGCTGTCCACCATTTTGATTTGGAAAAAGGGGGGAATGATTTTTGGTTAGCGGATGGTGTGTGTGGTGTTGTTGTGCAGATGAAGGGAACTCCAGAAGGCCACACAGAGATGCTGGATGGTAGGTTTAAACAGCCATACTTTATTTTCGTTCCTCTCTCCTGCTCCCCTTTCCCAGGACTTCCTGCTCCTGCCTTGTCTCCTCCTCCCCATTACATCATTGTTACTAGGCAGAAACTGAAACAAGAATAACAGCAAGCCAATCACAGATATAGTAACTACATCACAGTGTGCACTTGAATTAGGTGGGCAGTGACCCTCGGGTATTGGTTTTGCTAGAGGGGATTGAAAAGACCATAGCATTTCGGGGTAAGGGAGTCTCGGGCATTTGAGGTATTTAAAGTGCCCTCGTTGTGATGGTTGGGAGGTCCTTGAAGTTGCTTCTAAATTGGTCTGAGGAATCCATTAAGATATTGTTTCCTCAATTGGAAAAGATCGTTTTTGATCTGGTGAATTTTGTGGGGACTTACAGGGATGGAATGTCGGGTCCCTGGCAGTTTAAATGTACAATGGAACCCTTTGGGTTATGGTGCTCCCGAGCCAATGGGGTAACGACTGAGAGTAATCATGGTTTATGGTTTCGGTTTTGGTAATCACCAGATTTTGGGACCTTCAAGGACCCTACCATTATTATATAAAACTTGAATTTATTATCTGTTTGTTTAAATAAAGACTACTGTGGCCAAAATTATCCAAACTACATTTTCATAGTTTTTACTGGAAAATCACTTTTTGGGGGTGGTGGGGTAGGGGACGTAAATGGCCAGCTATGCGGTTATTTCACTGGAAGATCGACAATACCAGTGTCAAGTGTTCTACCAGAGCAAATGGTGGGAAGAAAGCCAGTGGCTCTTTGCTCAGTCATAGTATTCAAGTATATCTGTGTAGGAGGGATGTGGATTCAGTTGAACTCGGAGTCGTCAGATGATCTGTTTTAAGGCGAACCTGTCATGTTGACAATTGCATCTCATCTGCAGGCAAGATAGTGTAGAGCAGGAGGAGCTGATCGGATTGACATACATTATGCATACAGTCACCTTGAAATCCCAGGTGACTGTATGCATATGAGTCTAGTGGGCAGTCCTAATTGTCAGTTTTCCCTGTATACAATAGACATAGAACTTGGCACTCATAGTAAATTAAGAAATACTGGTGATTTATTTAACAAAAGATCCTCTCACAGAATATGCATAAGGTTTCGGTCCTATGGAACCTCATCAGAACTGGTTGATAGGTGGGGAAGTTCTCCTGTTCTGGAATGCTGTAGATAAGCCCCCCGATGTAACCTGAAAGATAAGAAAAATGACTTATATTATACTCACCCGGGGGGGGCGGTCCAATGCGGTCCGGTCCGATTGGCGTCGCAGGTCTGGGTCCGGCGCCTCACATCTTCTAGCGATGACGTCCTCCTTGCTTCTGTCGCGCTCCTGCACAGCCGTACTTTATCTGCCCTGTTGTGGGCAGAGTAAAGTACTGCAGTGCGCAGGAGCTTGGCCTCTCTGACCTTTCCCAGCGCCTGCGCACTGCAGTACTTTGCTCTGCCCTCAACAGGGCAGATAAAGTACGGCTGTGCAGGAGCGCGACAGAAGCAAGAAGGACGATGTCATCGCAAGAAGATGGGAGGCGCTGGCCCCGGACCTGCAACGCCCATCAGACTGGACCGAATCGGACCACCCTCGGGTGAGTATAATATAACTTGTTTTTCTAAACTTTCAGGTTACATCGGGGGCTTATCGACAGCATTATAGAATGCTGCAGCTTATATACGAAAAATGGGGTGACAAAGTCCCTTTAAAAGTACAGTTGCATTTTAAGTTAATTTTTGTCAACCTGTTATTGGACTAAAGGCCCTCTTGCACATTGAATAAAGGTAACCAACCATCTAATGTGTAAGGGACCTCCACTGTGCCCTTACAGTGACAGATAGTGGTCAAGCCAAGTATAGTTAGTCCAGCAGCTATCTATTGTGTATGACCAGATTTAAATTATTGCTTACCATATTATTAGGATTTCCAGACTTTAAAAAATTGGACTAAAATACTTTTACCATATGCATGTAATAAAATGATGTGCACATAAGCTAGAATGCAGAGCTATCTGTTTCTGGACATAATCTCAACCCACCAACAGTCCAGGCGACCTGTTTTCCACATCAATGCAGAAAGAAGCATAATGCAGTCACGACATCTCCATTCTAAACATGAAGAACATTCATGTTCCTCCTCAATGTACCTAGAGGCCAAATGTTCACTGGAACGGAACAGAATTGTGCACAGGTGATAGGATTTGATTGTTGCGTTGGGACTAAATGACAATTTAAGCAAATTGCTTTATAAAAGGCTAAAAAATATAGTCTGAAGTGTAAATCTGATGCCTAATTCTGGACCAATTCTGAAATATTAATTGGGATTTTTTTCCTAATTCTATACATAAAAAATTCCTAAAGCCACAATCCACATAACTGGGCCAGCAAACATAAGTATAGATAATCTCAATAGAAATTAAACTTTTTCACAGGCCAAATATATACAGTGGGTTTGGAAAGCATTCAGACTCCTACACATTTTTCACTCTTTGTTTAATTGCAGCCATTTGGTAAATGCAAAAAAGTTCATTTTTTCTCAGTAATGTACACTCTGCAACCCATCATGAATGATAAAAACCAGAAATGTAGAAATTTTTGCAAATTTATTAAAAAAGAAAAACTGAAATATCACATGGTCAAAAGTATTCACACCCTTTGCTCAGACACTCATATAAGTCACATACTGACCATTTCCATGTGATCCTCCATGAGATGGTTCTACACCTTCATTGGAGTCCAGTTGTGTTTAATTAAACTGATTGGACTTGATTTGTAAAGGCACACACCTGTCTATATAAGACCTCACAGCTCACAGTGCATGTCAGACCAAATGAGAATCATGTGGCAAGGCAAAGATCTGGCCAAGGTTACAAAAGAATTTCTGCATTACTCAAGGTTCCTAAGAGCAAAGTGGCCTCCATAATCCATAAATTAAAGAATTTTGGTGCCACCAGAAGTCTTCCTAGACCTGGCCGTCCAGCCAAACTGAGCAATCGTGGGAAAAGAGGCATGGTGAGAGAGTTAAAGAAGATCCCCAAGATCACTGTGACTGAGCTCCACAGATGCAGTAGGGAGATGGGAGAAAGTTCCACAAAGTCAACTATCACTGCAGCCCTCCACCAGTCGGGCCTTTATGGCAGAGTGGCCTGACCGAAGCCTCTCCTCAGTGCCAGACATATGATATCCCACATAGAGTTTGCTAAAAAACCACATGAAGGACTCCCAGACTATGAGAAATAAGATTCTCTGGTCTGATGAGACGAAGATAGAACTTTTTGGTAATAATTCTAAGTGGTTTGTGTGAAGAAAACCAGGCACTGCTCATCACCTGCCCAATACAATCCCAACAGTGAAACATGGTGGTGGCAGCATCATGCTATGGGGGTGTTTTTCAGTTGCAGGGACCGGACGACTGGTTGCAGTTGAAGGAAACATGAATGCGGCCAAGTACAGAGATATCTTTGATGAAAACCTCTTCCAGAGTGCTCTGGACCTCAGACCTGGCCAAAGGTTCACCTCCCAACAAGACAATGACCCTAAGCACACAGTGAAAATAACAAAGGAGTGGCTTCAGAACAACTCTGACCATTCTTGACTGGCCCAGCCAAAGCCCTGACCTAAACCTAGTTGAGCATCTCTGGAGAGACCTGAAAATGGCTATTCACCAACGTTCATCATCCAACCTGATGGAACTAGAGAGGATCTTCAAGGAAGAATGGCAGAGGATCCCCAAATCCAGGTGTGAAAAACTTGTTGCATCATTCCCAAGAAGACTCATGGCTGTACTAGCTCAAAACGGTGCTTCTACTCAGTACTGAGCAAAGGGTCTGAATACTTATGATCATATGATATTTCAGTTTTCCTTTTTTTAATAAATTTGCAAAAATTTCTACATTTCTGTTTTTTTCAGTAAAGATGGGGTGCAGAGTGTACATTAATGAGAAATAAAATGAACTTTTTTGCATTTACCAAATGGCTGCAATGAAACAATGAGTGAAAAATTCGGATGTGATATCCTCACTCAAGGCTTGAGAAAGGATATCACATCCGAAACGTCGCCACGCCATTGGGCAACAAATTCCACTTTTTCTATTTTTTCATGCTGTTTTTCTGTTTTAGGTATTTGCTGGTGCTGTTCCAATTTTTCATTCTATATATATAGTAGTAGTAGTATATATAGTACCCAGTAAGTCCCAGAAAGGCCCAGACATCTTTCACAGTTTTCAAAGTGGGCCAGTCCTGCACTGCTGCTATTTTCTCATGCGCCGGTCTCACTCCCTCGGCGGATACGACATGTCCCAGGTATTCAATCTGTTTGCGGAAGAGGTGACACTTCTGGGGCTTCACTTTCAGGCCGTGCTTCTGCAGCAGACTCAACACTTGCTCCAGCCGTTGCAGGTGCATCTCTCCATCAATTGTTGCGGGTGCGTTGGAAATGCCAAAAGGCATCCAATTGAATTCAAACAACCCCATAAGCAGTATAAATGCTGTCTTCACCCAGTCATGCTCAGACATGGGTACTTGCCAATATCCACTGGCCAGATCCAACAACGAGAAGTAATTTGCTTTTCCCAGAGCAGACAATGACTCCTCAATTCTTGGTAGTGGGTATGAGTCTCGCACGGTGCAGACGTTCAGCTTCCGGAAGTCTACACAGAAACTCAGGGTCCCATATTTCTTTCGTACTAAAACAATGGAAGTAGCCCAAGGGCTTTGACTTTCTAGGATGACCCCACTCTGCAGCATATGCACCAACATCTCTTTCACCTCCTGGTACATTTGTGGTGGGATTTATCGGTATCGTACCCGAATGGGTTTGGCGTTTCCCATTGGAATCTCATGGGTGATGGCTGTAGTACAGCTGAAATCATCATCGTGGTGAGCAAAAATGTCTTGGTATCTCTCTAGCACCGCCTCCACTTGCTGTACCTGTTGTGGTGAGAGTTCCGTTAGTTCAGCTCGCATCTGCTTCAGCATTTGGCATACTGCCTTAAGGGGATTAGGTGATGGCTCCGAGGTCACAGTTATGGCCACTCTCCAGGGATCCCCCTGCTTCACTGCCAGTTGGACAGCCTGTGGTGGTATCAACTCTTCTGGCATACCCATTATATGTGCTACTTCATTTTTGGGCGTGAGTGTGAGAGTGTCCTCTCCTAGGCTGACACATCATACTGGTACATTACCGTCGTGAACAGTGGCTAAAGTCCATGCAATGAAGAGCCCTGGGGGTAGTTGTTTCATTACAGCGGGCTCTATCTGGACTTCCACTCCTTCAAGAGGGGTACAGGCTCGGATGGGCAGAGTGAGTACAGTCTGAACTGGCAGTAAAACAAGGTTGGCAGCGGCTGGGATGACCACCTTCCCCAATATTTTTCCTTCACTCGACGTCTCTTGGGCCTGGGCCACCCGGATCAACTGTCGAAACACTTTCCTCTGGGGAGTATGAGGACTCAGAGGCGTAGCTAGGGGTTCAGCTTAGGGGGGGCAAAACATCTGACTGGGCCCCTAACAGGAGGACATATTATTGGTACAACCTGCGCGGCCGCACATGCGCGCAAGAGGAAAGGGGGTCCATTTCTACCTCCAAAAAAGGTGCAATTTTGTATTTTTAGGAGCTCTTAGGCTGCAAAGGGATCATATATTGTTTCTGCACAGGGGCCCTTTCTGTCTGTGTCCGCCTGTGGCCTCTAACCAGGTAATCATAATTATAACTATGGTGGTATAGGGGAACTTCAGGAGATGATCGCGCTGTTATTGAAAATAAAAGTCTATACAAAGACCAGCACTGATATTACCACCTTATGGTGACATATAGTGGTAGATACCAGTCCTGCAGGACATATAGAGATTACTGCACAGTTATAGATGGTGACTTACAGATGACGTTCTTTCTGGTGGAGTCATTCACTTTTCACATCTTTTCCATCCGGCCCAGACTGACATGTCGACTTCTCCAGCCAGGAATCGTCTGCAGAGATTACAACAAAGACACATTTGACTTCTCACATTTCCAGCACCGTTCACATGTAGAATCATGAAATCCTAGAATGTTCGAGTAGGAAAGGGACCTCCAGGATCATCGTGTCCAACACCCTTCTCAATGCAGCAATGCAGGATTCACTAAACCCTCCCAGACAGATTTTTGTCCAGCCTCTGTTTGAAGACTTCCATTGAAGGAGAACTCACCACCTCTGGCCACCTGTTCCACTCATTGATCACCCTCACTGTCAAAAAGTGTTTTCTAATATCTAATGTGTATCTTCTCCCTTTCAGTTTCATCCCATTGCGTCTCATGTTTCCATGTGTAAATGTATTCCCAACCTGCACAAACTCCTCTTCCTGCCGATACCCCAATACTGAGCCGCTACTGCTGTATGTGTCCCTATTACTACACCTGCTGTGTGGTACAAAAACAGCGCTCTTACTGCACCACATAGTAGTTTCCTCCAAAACCAACTTCTCCACCTTGATAGAAGATCAGCTTTCCACCCTCCTATCAAGATCACACTTTACCACTTGCATGCTTGACCAGCTCCCATCCCACCTCATCCCTAG
>VIAB01051208.1:1514-12192 GCA_009801035.1 Oophaga pumilio | reverse complement strand
CGCTGTGGTTTAAGTACCCTTAACTACCGCTGTTAAAAGGCGTAACGGCAGTCGTTAAGGGGTTAAGTAGACCACAATTGCTGCAACATAATGCAACATGTCCAGGTAACAGTTAGTTATGCTTGCAGCAAATGAAGGGTTAAATGGTCAGTCTGATTCAGGATGTAAATGTGGGTTGTAGAAGCTGGAGTTTGCAGAGATAATTGCAGTTTAATTTAAATTGTCTCTAGATCAGTGATGCAATTATCACCTGGGCAATACTAAGGAAATCCTGAAAACATGACCTGTTGGTGGGCCTCGAGGACTGGAGTTGGGGAACCCTGCTCTAGATGACACTTCATAATGCTCACAGTAGATGATGGGTTGAGAAGCAGGTCTGAGGCGCAGTAGATGCAGGTTGCATCTTGTGAAACCTGACGTGGAGCACTGCAAAGGATGAAGGCCATAGTAGAAGGGATCTGATCCTGGCTCTGGAGTCGAGACAGTTAAATAAAAGGGCCCCTACCGGAAGAGTCAGCAACAGAAGAAAAAGGATGCTTCGTATGAAATCGCTTGAGCAAAATTGGAGCATTAATGTCCTTTTTCGGTACCTTCCTCGAGAAGCACCTTCCTCGAGACTGTTTCTCTTCTAGTAGAGGAGTAGCTAGTAGTAGTGATGAGCGAGTATGCTCGTTGCTCATGTTTTCCCAAGCATGCTTGGGTGATCTCCAAGTATTTGGAAGTGCTCGGAGATTTAGTTTCTGTCGACGCAGCTGCATGATTTGCGGCTACTAGACAGCATGAATACATGTGGGGATTACCTGTTGGTTAGGAAATCCCCACATGTATTCAGGCTGTCTAGCAGTCGCAAATCATGCAGTTTCAGCGACATAAACTAAATCTCCGAGCACTTCCAAATACTCGGAGACCACACGAGCATGCTTGGGAAAACCCGAGCAACGAGTATACTTGCTCATCATTAGTAGCTAGTGGTTCTGCTCATGGGGGGGCAAAACATCTGAGTGGACACTTAATTGGTAAATCTGATTACAGCTAAGGTGGCACACTGATATTACTGCCATATGGTGACATATAGTGGTAGATATCAGCCTTGCAAAACATACAAATGATTACAGCATAGTTATATACAGTAACTTACAGCTGCCTTTATTTCTGATTCAGTGATATGTTTTTCACGTCTTTTCCATCTGGGCCAGACCGTGATGATAACTTTTTAGCGATTACAACAAAGACACATATGACTTCTTACATTTCCAGCACCGTCCCCATCTGTTCCCAACCTGCACAAGCTCCTCTTCCTGCTGATACTCCAATACTGAGCCGCTGCTGCCGAATGTGTCCCTATTACTGCACCTACTGTGTGATACAATAACGGCTCCTCTTACTGCCCACATAATAGTACCCACTACTGTGCCCCTTTCATAGTAATAATACTTTCTTTATGCCCTCTAGATGGTAAAATTTCCCCCTAGAAAATATTATTGCCGTATTCAAATGCCCTTGAAAACATTGTCCACATATTTTCCCTTTGATGGCCACAATAATCTGAGTACCCCTAAAACAATAATGCTACTTAAGTGCCCTCTTAACATTTAACAATGTCCACTGAGTCCCCCAATATGTTCAGCTCCTGTATACATTGTATAATGGGTCCCACATTAAATTCCAAACTGTATAATGGCCTCTACAATTTATAAGAGCCCCTACAGTAGTCCCTATAATGTATGAGGCTACTCACCTTCGCACGCTGATACAGTTAGCAGTAGCGTAGCTCTGGGTGGACCCATCTGAGTGCCTCTGTCCCACCTGCTACTGCCTTCTAATCAATCAAGTAGAAGAGATTCCCACGAGCCTTCTTATAGTGGCTCAGTGGATAGCGCTGCAGCCTTGCAGTACTGGAGTCCTGAGTTTAAATCCCACCAGGGACAACATCTGCAAGGAGTTTGTATGTTCATGTGTTTGTGTGGGTTTCCTCCGGGTTCTCCGGTTTCCTCCCACACTCTAAAAACATACTGATAGGGAATGTAGACTGTGAGCCCCAATGGGACAGTAATGATGATGTGTGTAAAGTGCTGCGGAATTAATGGCACTATATAAGTGAGTAAAATAAATAGTCTGAAGTTTGGTTGATCTCATACTCCATTTCTGGGTCAGAAGCAGGATTGACTGCAGGAGGGAATGTTTTGGGGACTAGAGGACATATTAAAGAGATATAAATGGCATCAGGAATTTTTAACATTTAAGGCAGCTTCAGATGGAAAGTGACAAAATTTGTGTCTACCAAAAATTTTTTCTCCGCCAATAAAAAAATATATACTTCATTAATTCCTTTAAAAAGGAAACTTTATATATGTTCCCGGTCAAGAAGCAATAATCATACAGAAATGTATATATGGTATATAGCAGCGTTTGTTTGTAGATATTTCTGTGTACAAACACAAAGCCACGTGTAGAAAACACAGGGCTTCAAGGCAGGTGGGGGAGGGGGAGGAAAAAATACACCACAATACTTTCCCTTGTAACTTTCCCCTATTGATACCCCCTCCTGACCACGGAGGTTGGCACCCCAATAAGGCTAACAAGTTATAGCGCCCCAGCTCACCGTCATATTGCCCTGGTAAGCCCTATGATCCTAGCGGCACTAGAACCCCTCACAAAAGGAAAGGCTATATACATGCCAGCAGTATGGCTTATGATTACTGAGATACAAAAAAATGACCTGAATAACGTGACAGTACGTAAGACACAATTAGTAGCAATATCGCAATATATGTTTTCACAGAATCATAAACCAGTAAACTCAGTGCCAGTGCCCATAATAAAGTGCTACTTGTGGTGTCACAGAGGGTGTAGACCCCATTTTACAATGAAAATGTGAGTACATAGATCCATAACAGTTGTAGTCTCATCCTGTCACTAAATATAGAGGCCAGTTTACCGTGACCGGGTTCATTAAGAGGCTATTGAGAGGTAACCTTTCAGGAGGCAGAAGATCCACTCTGGTTTCAAAAAGTCACAATGCTGATTAATTTGCTAAACAATTTAGGATGGGACGATTAATTTAGGAGCCAACGTTTTGCAATGAGTCTTTTTTTTTTTAATTAAAGTTTATTGAGAAATTACAGAAGAAAGTACTGTACATACTGCAATACAGCAAAGGAATGAGTTATGCGGATGTAAGGGGGTGACAGGGACTGTCACGTGCCTGTCTTCCTCAAAGACAACGTTTACAAAATGGTTCGGACATGTGATTGTATTGTATTTTCATGACTGTGGTTTTATTGTATTTTTATAGTAATGTGAAATATAGAATTGCATAGAACCTTATAGGCACTGATGTTATGTGATTAATGTACAAGGTTACTGATGTGTAATGTATAGGAAAAGATGCAGTTATGGGTAGATTAGTAATTGGAAGCAGTGCTTAGTCTAGAAATAGTCAGTTACTGTAGGTACAGTTAATGTGTTTGGGACCAGCCCAGCATGGGCCTGGTTTAGTCAGTTAGAACCAGCCCAGCATGGTTTAGTTAGTGTCAAAGACAATGAGAGGTTCAAGTGGGAAGTTCAGGTGCCAGCTGCAGTGGGCACTAGCAGTATATATTGTTCGGGCAGTATGAGGTAACACTAGAAGTCTTGCAGAAATCCCTGTGAGGTCTGGGTCCTGTGGCCCAGAGTTGGTACTGGAATGCGTGTCTTATTCTTTTCAAAAAGGCCGGATGGGGAAAAGTGAGAGGGAACGGTGGTGGGTTTCAGAAAAGCTGCATTGCCGAACGGGGAGTCCCTAGGACCAACAATAGCTGTTGAGGTAAAGACAGACCTAATGTTTGTCTGGCTGATCTTGGCCGCATTGACATGGATGTAGCGGAGGCTTCTGGCCTACGAGTGAGTGCAGAGCGATCCTAACAGCACAGTCCACATGGAATAGGACACTGTATGTTAGTGGGGTGAAGATAAGCAGCAGCAGGCCCACAGCACCAGCCCAGAGCCCCGCTTTATGGATACACAGTGTACAAACAGTAGGAGCCTAGTATACAAAGAAGAGGATGATGAAAGTAATACGCCAAACCAAGTATAAATACAGACATTTGGTCCTATGAATATGTACATTAAGCAATCATAAGATACAAATGCAACTAACAATAATAGACGAAAAAACAATTGCTTCTGCTGTGTGCTTCTTCCCACTAAAGGTTAGTGAAACACAAACTTTGGGTTTGGGGCAACCCAAGACCAGTTAGGAAATGAGAAAAGGCGCAGTGTGCTCTGAATGTTGATCTTATGATGGCATGGCCTGTGATCCTTGGCAAGTTTAAAGTAACTGGCCATGGGGTAATGGACAGTCTGTTTAATAACACAGCGCACTGATGACTTTTTATGCTTTTTAACCCCTTCACACCGAAGCCTGTTTTCACCTTCAAGAACAGGACAAATTTTACAATTTTGACCAGTGTCACTTTTTGTGGTAATAACTCTGGAACGTTTCAATGGATCCGAACTGATTCTGAGAATGTTTATTCATGACTTACTGTCCTTCATGATAGTGATAACATTTGTTGGATATGACTTGTATTTATTTGTAAAAATATCGTAAATTTGGTGAATATTTGGAAAATTTTGCAATTTTCAAACGTTTAATTTTTATGCCCTTAAATCAGAGAGTTATGTCACACAAAATAGTTAATAAATAACATTTTCCACATGTCTTCTTTACATCAGCACAATTTTTGAAACATATTTTTTTTGTTAGGAAGTTAGAAAGGTTAAAAGTTGACCAGCGATCTCTAATTTTTCCAACAAAATTTACAAAACCATTTTTTTAGGGACTTATATGACAGAAAACACCCATTGACACCATTCTAAAAACTGCACACCTCAAGGTCTTCAAAACTACATTCAAGAAGCTTATTAACTCTTCAGGTGCTTCACAGGAAATAATGTGAATAATGTGGAAGAAAAAAAAAATTAACATTTAACTTTTTTACAAAAATATTACTTTAGACCCCAATTTTTTTTATTTTTGCAAGGGTATATGAAAAAAATGGACCCCAAAATTTGTTGTGCAATTTCTTCTGAGCATGCCGATACCCCATATGTGGGGGAAAAACACTGTTTGAGCACAAGGCAGAGCTTGGAAGGGAAGGAGCACCATTTGACTTTCTGAATGTAAAATTTGCTGGAATAATTAGGGGATGCCATGTTGTGTTTGGAGAGCCCTTGATGTGCCTAAACAGTGGAAACAGCTCACAAAGTGATAATATTTTGGAAACTAGACCCTCTAGGAAGTTTATAACGTTGTCCCGTGAAAAAAAAAAATTCACACAAAAAGGTTTTTTAACCCCAAATTTAGCATTTTCACAATGGTAACGGAGAAATTGTACCATACAATTTGTTGTGCAATTTCTCCTGAGTTCGACCAATACCCCATATGTGATGGAAAACTACTGTTTTGGTGCATGGCAGAGCTCGTAATGGAAGGAGCACTATTTGACTTTTTGAATGAAAAATTAGCTGGAATCATTAGCGGACAACATGTCATGTTTGGAGAGCCCCTGATGTGCCTAAACAGTGGAAACCCCAACAAATGACCCCATTTTGTAAATCAGACCCCTCAGGTAACTTATCTAGATGTGTGGTGAGCACCGTGAACCCTCAGGTGCTTCACAGAAGTTTATAACATTGAGCCTGTAAAAATAAAAAAATCACATTTTTTCCCCAAAAATTTTCTTTTAGCCCCAATTTTTTTATTTCCACAAGGAAACAAGAGAAAATGCATCGTATAATTTGTTCTGCAATTTCTCTTGAGTACGCAGATACCCAATATGTGGAAGAAAACTATTGTTCGGGTGCACGGCAGGGCTCAGAAGGGAAGTAGTGACACTTGACTTTTTCAATGCAAAATTTGCTGTAATCATTAGTGGATGCCATGTTGCATTTGCAAAGCCCCTGATGTGCCTAAAGAGTGGAAACCCCCCACAACTGACCCTATTTTAGGAAACTAGACCCCTCAAGGAATTTATCTAGGTGTGGTGAGCACCTTGAACCTCCAGGTGCTTCACAGAATTTTATAATGTTGAACCATGACAATAAAAAAATCACACTTTTTCCACAAAAATGTTCTTTTAGCCCCAAATTTTGCATTTTTACAAGGATAACAGGAGAAAATGGACCCCAAAAATTGTTGAACAATTTCTCCTGAGTACAATACAAAATATGCGGTCGAACACTACTTTTGAGGCACAAAGCAAAGCTCAGAAATGAAGAAGCGCCATAATGGAGTTCAGATTTTGCTAGACTGATTTGAGGGTGCCATGTCACATTGGTAGAGTCCCCAAGGTGCCAGAACAGCAGAACCCCCCATAAGTGACTCCATTTTACAAACTGCACCTCTCAATGAATCCATCTAGTTGTACAGAGATCATATTGACAGATGTGTCACAGAATTTTATACTATTGAGCAGTGAAGAAAAAATAATTACAGTTTTACCACCAAAATTTTATTTTATCCCCAGATTTTACATTTTCTCACTGGGAAATGGGTAAAATGGCACAAAAATGTGTCCCACAATTTCTGCTGAATGTAGAAATACCCTATATTTGGCTGTACAGTACTGCTTATCCACACGGAGAGACTCGGGAAAGACGGAGCACTATTTCCACCTGGAGCGCAGATTTTGCTAGAAATAGTTACATAGTTACATAGTTATTAAGGTTGAAGGAAGACTTTAAGTCCATCTAGTTCAACCCATATCCTATCCTAACCTGCCCTAACATGTTGAAGTCAAAAAACCCCCAAGTGGCAAACAGTAAGCTTCACATTGTGGAAAAAAATTCCTTCCCAACTCCACATACGGCTATCAGACTAGCTCCCTGGATCAACGCAGTATCTAGGAAACTAGTGAATATAGCCTGTAATATTATACTTTTCAAGAAACGCATCCAGTCCCTTCTTAAATTTTAGTAGGGAATCACTCATTACAACATTAGACGGCAGAGAGTTCCATAGTCTCACTGCTCTTACAGTAAAGAATCTGCGTCTGTGATTATGACTAAACCTTCTTTCCTCCAGACGTAGAGGATGCCCCCTCGTCCCCGTCACAGGTCTAAGAGTAATAAGATCATTAGAAAGGTCTTTGTACTGTCCCCTCATATATTTATACATTGTAATAAGATCATCCCTAAGTCTTCGTTTTTCCAAACTAAATAACCCCAAGTGTAATAACCTGTCTTGGTATTGCAGACCCCCCAGTTCTCTAATAACCTTGGTCGCTCTTCTCTGCACCCGCTCCAGTTCAGCTATGTCTTTCTTATACACCGGAGACCAGAACTGCACACAGTATTCTAAGTGTGGTCGCACCAGTGACTTGTATAGAGGTAAAATTATGTTCTCCTCATGAGCATCTATGCCTCTTTTAATGCATCCCATTATTTTATTTGCCTTGGCAACAGATGCCTGACATTGGCCACTAAATGTGAGTTTGTCATCCACCCATACACCCAGGTCTTTTTCAGTTACAGTGTTTTACAATTAAGCACATAATTATACATCTTGTTTGTTCTACCCAAGTGCATGACCTTACATTTATCCCCATTAAAGCTCATTTGCCATTTATCAGCCCAAGCTTCTAGTTTACATAAATCCTCCTGTAATATAAAATTATCCTCCTCTGTATTTATTACCCTGCAGAGTTTAGTGTCATCTGCAAATATTGAAATACTACTCTGTATGCCCCCTACAAGGTCATTAATAAATATGTTAAAGAGAAGCGGCCCCAATACTGACCCCTGTGGTACCCCACTGCTAAACGTGACCCAGTCCGAGTGTGCTCCATTAATAACCACCCTTTGGTTTCTATCCATGAGCCAGTTCTTAACCCACTTACACATATTTTCCCCTATCCCCATTGTTCTCATTTTATGTATCAACCTTTTGTGTGGCACTCTATCAAAAGCTTTTGAGAAGTCCATGAACACCACATCCACTGCATTCCCTTGGTCCAGTCCTGAACTTACCCCTTCATAAAAGCTTATCAGATTAGTCTGACAAGAACGGTCCCTCGTAAACCCATGCTGATACTGTGTCATGAGGTTATTCAGCCTCAGATACTCCAATATAGTATCCCTTAAAAAACCCTCCAGGATTTTACCCACAGTAGAGGTTAAGCTCACTGGCCTATAATTTCCAGGTTCAGTTTTTGCCCCCTTTTTGAATATTGGCACCACATTTGCTATACGCCAGTCCTATAAATATACTTCATATACAGAGCCCCTAAGTGCTAGAAGGGCAGAATACCAGAAAACCAGCAGCACTGGATGTTGCTGAGCGAAAATTGCAAACTGCCATTGCAGGGCCCAGTACATTGTAGTCACAGTGCATTGTAGTGTCCAGTATGTTGTGGTGCCCAGCTCATGCTTCTAGTATGTTGTGGTGCCCAGCACCTGTAAATTAGGTTGGCTCTCATCGATACAGAAATGCCAAACATGTGGGGGCTAAATGTGGTTTAAGCAGATGGTGGGGCTCAGAAAGGAGGGGGCATTTGGATTTGGGAGTGCAGAATTTGCTGAATTTCTTTTGGGGGATTCGAGGAGCCATTTTGCTTTTACAGAACCTTTGTACCAGTAATGTGGAAGCCCCCTATATTTGCATTGACTGATGATGGACCTGAGTAAGGGCTTGTTTCTTTTGTGAATTGAGTCGAAGCTTTTGTTGGGAACATTTTACATAACATTTGGGATCATATTTATCCGTCGCTCTATGCTGAGCACTTACATTAGAGTTTACATCTACATTTCTGTGTAACATGATTCAAATGAAACCCCCAAGGGCGGTATAAGTGATTAGGCAACTTTATTTTTTGGGTCGGTGTGATTACAGAGATACCAGATTTATAGTGGGTTTTTATGTTTGGCTGCTGTCACACTAAAAGACGCTTTTTATTGCAAAAACAAGCTTTTGCATCGCCATATTTTGAGAGCTATGATTTTTCCATATTTCTGCCGACAGAGTCATGTGATGGCTTGTTTTTTGCGGGACGAGTTTACGTTTTTATTGGTATCATTTTCCGGCACATGACATTTTTTGATCACTTTCTATTTAAATTTTTATGAGGCAGAATGAACAAAAAACAGAAACTGAGTTTATTTATTTATGGCTTGTATAAAAAAAATGTTTGTGCCGTTCCGCATGTGGTAATATTAATAAGGCAACTTTATTCTTTGGATCAGTACGATTACAGCGATACCACATTTACATCTTTTTTTATGTTTTGACTCTTTGACACAATAATAAACTATTTTAAGGAAAAAACAATTATTTTTGCATTAACTTTTTAATTTTTCCACTAACGGAGCTAGTTTTTGTGCGACAAGATGACGTTTTGATAGATACCATTTTTTTTATATTCGTTCATGCTTCTGCACTGCAGGGCATTAGCTCGGTGTCTCACACACAGGGAGGAGGCTTGTCGGCTCCTACTCTGAGCATTAGCTTACAGGCCACTGTCCCTGGATGACCCCACGACCATCTTTCGGCTCAGGGTCACCATGGAGACCATCGGCACAACACGATCGCAATTGGGGGGAGAAAATTATCTTTATTCTCTCTGCCAGCATTCGATTTCAGTCATAGGAGCAGGGGAGGATGTAGAGCCAGTGTTAGTCAGGGCCAGGGGTGCGGTTACAGCGGCCGCTCTGTATACTCAGAGCGGTGATTGAACTGGCGCAGCCCCTGCCCCTATGACTGAATTCCGAATGCTGGCAGAGAGAATAAAGATAATTTTCTCCCCACTGCATTCGGCTGCATGCAGGCACTGGGCAGCATCAGAACACTGTTAACCTGTAAATCGTCACTCACTACACCTATAGAAAAATGATTAAATTCCCAAAAGGGTAAAATTTCGAAAATGCGGTGGCTTGAGGGAGGGATTCTGCTCTTCTAGCATTTAGAGATTCTAGAACAAAAACAGAAAAAAAGACGACTGCTGGTCCAGAATAATGAACAAAGATAAGTTTATTATATAAAAAAGGGGATAATAACAGGGTGTGGGGAAGGGACAATGATACGTGTCACGTGATAAACTGTACAAGACTGAGGCGCACATGATATGGGGACAGCTGCATCTATCATGATATATATCCTAGAAATGCTGACAGACTAAATGGAAAATACATACAGTCCCATAAATGTTGCCATTATACAGGGTGGTCCAAAAGTAGGTGGACAGTATGTGTAATGTGAAACTGACTCAGTTGCCCTTAGCAACCAATCAGATTCCACTTTTCATTTTCCAAAGAGTCTGTGAAGAATGAAAAGTGGAATCTGATTGGTTGCTAAGGGCAACTGAGTCACTTTCACTTTACACCATGTTTGATAAATCTACCCCTTCATAACTCTATTACATATACTGTCCACCTACTTTTGGACGACCCTGTATATGTAATTACATAGCGAATCAACCTCTGCATAGGAATCAATAATGGTATCACAATTTATATGAAAACAAATATTCGATCATGTACTAAGTAAACTAGTATGTATGCAAAGAACGACAGGAGTCCCTAGAGACTGAGCGCCCACCCCGACAGCGCGTTTCGGTCCTGCTTTCATCAGGGGAAATACCTGTGTGTTATGTTTCGTAAGCTGAGGAGAACAGGAACAACAGCAGGGCAGCCGAACACCTGA
>VIAB01051200.1:5540-15548 GCA_009801035.1 Oophaga pumilio | reverse complement strand
AGGAGAAGGTAGAAGAGAAACATGAGTACTGATATATCCCAGGAATCCTGCATCTCTACAGATCGGTTAAGGCTAATTCACGCAGGAGCACCCTGAATGGTGTACAGTTGCCCTCCGGGTTTATAGGTGCATGATTACCTCTATCCCAATGGGCATCTAAAATATTGTTAAAGTCGCCTACCACTAAGTACAGGACAGCAGGAAAGTCTCTCAAAATAGTTAGGATTTTATATATTATTTTGCTACTATATGGCGGAGGAATATATATAGATATTAGTACCATCGTGACCGCAGACAGCGTACAATACAAGAGAACAAACCTCCCCTCTTCATCTACCACCACTCTTTTACATAAAAATTGGTCACCCCGTTTAATTAGTATGCTGACACCTCTAGAGTACTGGGAATATGTGGAATAATATCCAGCTAATATCCATCTTTTATCCAGAATGTTAAGTGTTTCACGTGTGAGGTGCGTCTCTTGCAAGCAAATTACAGTTGGTTTGCGATCCATAATAAAAGAAAAAAATCACCTGTCTTTTTACTGGGGATTTCATCCCTTTAATATTCCAGCTAAGAATCGTAACATCCCCTATACTTGGTATTTTTAAACTGAAACGACATTATCCAATTAATCTTAGCTAAGTACCTTTGGACATACATGTGCCCATCAAAGGACCAAACACCCCCCCCAATTCCACCCTTCTCCCTAGCAAGATATCCCAACATAGCTCTCAACTATATCAGGCCCATCTCAAAGAAGAACAATGTTATTCCCCTTAAAATGTATAAAGCCAAATACCGGGCGTTTTAGTTCCCATCTAGCCCCCCACATATTCCAGGATAATACCCCACAGCAAATAAACAACTATCCAAACACAGGAACAGCTCAGGACATCCAGATTGTCCAAAAGATTCATGTTTCTTCACCACATTCCTCCATCTCCTTTCTTAGATGTTGTTCATTCAGATCCAACCATTCGGCTTCCTCTGTAGCATCCAGAAAAAAAAGAGATTTGTTTCCAGCTTCAACCCGCAACTTGGCCGGGAAGATTATAGAGTATTTGAGGTCAAGGGCCCTCAGTCGTTTTTTAATATCAACAAATTGAGCTCTCATTTTTTGTACTTTTGGTGAAAAGTCCGGATAGAATGAAACTCTGGTCCCATCAATGGTTAGATCAGAGTGGTCTCTTGAGAACCGAAGAATACTGTCCCTGTCGTGCAATATTTTAGCCATTATGGGTCTTGGTGGACGGCCAGGGGGAGGGGGACGAGCCGGGACCCTATGAGCGCGCTCCACCACATACAAGTGAGTCAGATTATCAGACCCAACTTTTTCTTTTATCCAGGCTTCAATAAAAGTAGTAGGGTTTTTGCCCTCGCATCGCTCCGGGATGCCGACAATACGAACATTGTTGCGCCTGGACCTGTTTTCCAGGTCATCCGTTTTATTCCGTACTGCAGCAAGATCTTTTTCGAGCTCTTTATTATACTGCATAGAATTAGAGACTGTATTTTCCACCACACCAACTTTTTTTTCTAGTCTCCCAGTTCTGTCCTTAAGTGTATGGAGGTCATGTTTTACATTCTGCATTGACTCCTGTAGAAAGCCCATCTGAGTAAGCACATTAATAATAGCTGATCCACATTGCATAACCGCCACCAACACATCCTTTATAGTGGGTTCAGCAGGGACCTGCAAGCTGTTTCTTATTTTTTTCACCAGTTCCCCCCAGGTAGCCAAAGCCTCCTGATTCCTCTGTCCTCCAGCACTTTCAGTCACCTCCTCCCCCTCCTCACTTATCTCCCGCTCTGTACCTTCTCCTCCAGTGTCTGGATCTTTTCCAGTCGCCTGGGAAGACTCCTTCTCCAATTCCTCCACTCGGGCAAATCGCTGCAAACGAACCGCTACCTCTCTATTTCTGGCTGCACTTTCGGTTTCAGCATCTGCCAGGGCGTGCGCTGAGGCAGCGGCGCCATCTTGGGGACCCGAGGCCATCTCTCCTGCGATCCTCCTTTGGCCTTTTTTCAGCATGGTATGTGTCAGAAGTGCTCCTGCTATGACCCCACGACTTCCACCAGTCCCCAGGGCCACTCCACAGATAAATACTGGCTGTGCTGTGGGGATTTAGCAGCGGTAATTAGCTAGGACATGCGGGAGCTCTGCAGGCACGCGTCCTCCTCACATGCTGCTAGGCCACGCCCCCCCAGTTGCAAATCTTTAGTCATTACATAGTGGAATGTGTTGAGAACAAAAACACATCAAAATTAATATCCCATGGAGGTCTGGATTTGGAATGATAATCAAAATAAAATTGGAAAATCAAATTACAGGCTGATCCAACTTCAGTGGAAATGCCTCAAGACTAGGAAATGATGCTCAGTAGTGTGTGTCCTCCACGTGCCTGTATGACCTCCCTACAACACTTGGGCATGCTCCTGATGAAGCGGCAGATTTTCTCCTGAAGGATCTCCTTCCAGACCTGGATTAAAGCATCAGTCAACTCCTGAACAGTCTGAAGTGCAACATGGTGTTGGTGGATGGAAAGAGACATGTCCCAGATGTGCTCAATTGGATTCTGATCTGGGGAACAGGCAGGTCAGTCCATAGCATCAATGCCTTCATTATGCAGGAACTGCTGACACACTTCAGCCATATGAGGCCAAGCATTGTCATGCAGCAGAAGGAACCCAGAGCCCAGTGCACCTGCATATGGTCTCACAATGGGTCTGATGATCTCATCACTGTACCTAAGGGCAGTCAGGGTCTCCAGTCACATCTGTCACATGTGCTCAGCTTTCATCCAAGAAGAGTACAAGGGCGCCAATGTCAAATCTGTCAATCTTTGTGTTCTCTAGCAAATGCCAATCACTCTGCATGGTGTTGGGCTGTAAGCTCAAAACCCACTTGTGGACATTGGGCCCTCAATATCACCCTCATGGAGTCTGTTTCTGACAGTTTGAGCAGACATATGGATGTTAATGGCCTGCTGGAGGTCAGTTTGCAGGGCTCTTCCACTGCTCCTCCTGTTCCTCCTTGCACAAAGTAGGAGGCAGCGGTCTTGCTGCTGGGTTGTTGCGCTACTATGGCCCTCTCCACATTTCCTGGTGTACTAACCTGTCTCCTGATATCTGCTCCATGCTCTGGACACTGTGCTGACAGACACAACTACCCTTCTTGCCACAGCTCACATTGATGTGCCATCCTGGATGAGCTGCACTACTTGGGCATCATCTGTGGGTTGTAGACCCTGCCTCATGCTACTGTACAGTATCTCTAGGGTTGAGAGCAATGACAAAATGCAAAAGTGACCAAACCAACAGCAAAAAAGGATGAGAACAGAGAAATGGTATCTAGTCCCCCCTGCAGAACCACTCCTTTATAGGGGTTGTCTTGATAATTGCCTCTCTTTTCTATCTGTTGTCTGTTCCATTTGTACAACAGCAGGAGAAATTAATTCACAATCAATGTTGCTTTATAACTGGACAGGTTGATTTCACAGAAATGTGACTGACTTGGAGTTACATTGTGTTGTTTAAGTGTTCTTTTTATGTTTTTGAGCAGTGTATATGCTCGGGCGTATGTAATAACTAGATGCTTCAAATTGATGGCACACAGTGTCATCCATCAACATGATTATAAAAAAACATAAACATTTAACATATACATTTTTACTGGATACTGTGGTTTGGAATTACGAGAGTGGGCTCTTCCAAACAATGGTATCTAGTAAAAAAAAAAAAAAAAGTATGTATATGCTTTTTACAATGGATTCCTATGGTGACATCTGCCGTTGTCTGAAGCATCCGTTTGAAAGCATTATGTTAATAAAACCCAATTGTCAGAGAAGATGGACTGTGTCCTCCTACCTGCAGAAGCCTGTCCTGTGGTCCTAGAGCACACCTCATAAGTTCCATCAGGTACCACACCTAGGTATTAATTCACAAAGGCATTAGATTTCTCTCACAAAGCTGTAAAAGCGTATTAAAAAAAAATTGCTGTATTTTCATTCTTCAGTCGCAAAATGTCTGAGAATTTAATGTTTTCCTAGTCTATATTTAATTGTCTAGTAAATAAGTAACTTCTGTCATGGTTGTAAGAAGCTCTTATTAATACCCAAACTGTGCACAGAGAATAGGTAGATAAAAGCTTAAAGGGGTTGTCTGTTGTTTTGCTGTTGATAATTTATCCTTAGGATGGGTTAACTTTAACAGATCGGTGGGGGTCTGACACCCTACACCCTCACTATTCAGCTGTGAGTGGATGTAAAACAGTGATTAAAGCCAGAACCGCAGAGCTCCAGTTACTATGTAGTGGCCATTGCTGAGAACTGCAGCTCAGCTCCTAATCACTTCAATAAGAGCTGGGCTACAGCCCCTGAGAATGACCACTACATAGTAAACGGAGCTGTGGTGCTCCAGCTATGGTCACTGTTTACAACCAGCCGCTGGTTGTTGGGGGTGCGGGGTATCAGTCCCCTACTAATCTCATGTTTATGACCTATGCTGTGAACAGGTTAACAAATCGCAACGCCAGACAACCCCTTTAAATGGAGATATCCACTTTAGACAATTTCACTTTAGAAAATTCTAAGGTCCCTTAAAAATACACTAATCACAAAGAGTCCGCTTGATGAACCCCCAATGATTAGCAGTTATCTGTGGCGAAATTTGGCAGTAAATATTCAATTTCTCTGCAGCGCCACTAAAAGGAAAATTAATCATAAATCAGTGTTCATTCATATTAACCAGTTGTCTGTGTAAGGCCAGGGTCACACATGCGAGAAACTGGCACGATTCTCGTGCGAGTCTCTCACATGAACACCCGGCACTGCCGCAGGAATTCGGACCGGAGCGTGTGGCTGCATAGAACTACGGCTGCACACTCCGGTCCGAGTGCGGGCGGCAGTGCCGGGTGTTCATGTGAAAGAATTTCTCGCATGTGTGATCCCAGCCTAAGGCTAGTTTAATACAACCATGGTCTCTTCTGCATGAACTGGCAACGAGTTTTCTGAGCAGAAGCCAGCAGCCTTATATGTACCTTTGAGGCTGTGGAGATCGGGTCAGGAGACCAGGGACCAGTCAGTTCATCGTGGCGCATACTAAGACCACGGAACGCAGATGGAAGATGTTCACCTAAGGCAGGACAAGCCAAATCCTCCAGAGTGAGGGAGGCATCCAATTTCTGGGCTCAGTGGTCTTGTGCCCAGTACAGCGGCATCACGGTTGTAAAGAGTGGTCATATGCGCTGTGGTTAGCCTATCAAAACATGTCGGGGCAGCAGTGGTGGAGAGGCAGCACTGGACAAGGAAAACTTATTTTTACAGTGAGCAAGTCTCTGGATTAAAAAAAAGCCTGGACACCCCTTTTAAAAATATAATTGAAAAAAAGAAAAAAAAAAAAACTTATGCACCGCCAATGTGTGCAAAGACATAGCCCTTATGCAATTCCACTAACTAGGTCATGTTCTATATCAAAACAGGGATTTTTGTGTACTCACCGTAAAATCCTTTTCTCCGAGACGTTCATTGGGAGACACAGACCATGGGTGTTATACTGCTGGCACTAGGATGACACTAAGCTAAAAAACAAAGAAAATTGGCTCCTCCTCCACAGTATACACCCTCTGCTGGCTCTAGCCTGAACCAGTTCGGTGCAAAAGCAGTAGGAGAAGGTTAACATCATACCAAGGTACGATAATTCACATAATATTAGTGATCACCACATCGGCTGAAAGAGACAAGCAGAAGTCGTTAGACTAAAAAGGGTGGGTGCTGTGTCTCCCAATGAGAGTCTCGGAGAAAAGGATTTTACGGTGAGTACACAAAAATCCCTGTTTCTCCTTCGCCTCATTGGGAGACACAGACCATGGGAAGTCCTAAAACAGTCCATGGGTGGGAAACAGCACAACAGCCGAAACCTTAATATATGCAGCGAATATTCTGGTCTACAGATGCGCTGCTGTAGATTGTAGAATTTATCTGAAAAGGCTTAAGTGTAATGGTTAACTAACGTGAGAAGACAGGACCAAGTTGCAGCCCTGCAACCTTGCTGTATCGATGTCCGGGGCCGAATGACCCAGGACACCTGTACTGACGTAGTGGAGTTTATTCTGAGGTTCACAGGGATAGGAGACCTCAGACTTGGAAAGCAGATATATCTGGCTAATGCAGGTTTTTGTTTTTTTAAAAAAAAGGCAGGTAGGCCTGGAAACATAGAGAGAAAATCCTATTTGGAGAAAAGGCGCTGTTCTGAAAGTGTTTGTTACAGCCACCAGAAAGGGAGCTTTCCAAAAAGGAAGAGTGATAGATACATCTTACAGGAGTTTGAAGAAGACCACATGTAAAGCACCTGAGATCAGATGAAAACAGGGTGGATAGCATTGAGAGAAAACAGTGCCAGGCTTGAATGGAAACCTTTTGGAGGAACTCGAATATGGACGAAATGGCAAATACAAGTGGGAAACAAATGTGGTTGTTAAAACCACCAAGGGAACAAAGCTTTCTCGAATACGATGGTAAATACGCCTGAGAGTAAATTTCTGGACATTGACGATAACGGTGAACGCTACGTGTAGCGGTCAATGCTCAGGTCGTTAAGCCCAGCCCTCTCGAGTCCTGGCGCTCTGGAAAAAGAAGATCTGGACGGTTTGGTAACTGCAGAGGTAGGGGTCTAGATGCACTAGAACCACGTACCATGCTCATCGTATTCAGACTGGTGCGACGAAAAAACTGTGGGATTCCCTACGCCTTGAACTTCTGGAAGACACTTGGAATTAGCAGAAGAGGCGGAGAAAAAGTATTGGAAGCGAAAACTGATGCCACGGAAACACCAGGTGATCTGACCCGAGGACAATTGGGTCACAGAACGGATCTAGAAATGCCGGGACTCAGCATTGCCAACCGTGCTAAAAGGCTTCCAGGTAAATGAATAAGTGTCCTGGGATCAGGCCCTGGCGGCTGAGAAAAACGTGCGCCCAATTTCCTACCCCTAGAACGTGAGCTGCCAACAAAAAGGTAAATGGTTTGTATCGTCCTTTTGCAGAATGCAAGCTACGTCAAGCATAGCTCCTGTGGTTCGTGAGCCCTCCTGACCACAGATGTATGCCATAGTTGTGGCGTGGACTGATTGGATCCGGGGGGAATGACCATCGGGAAGCAGGCAGAAATTGGATGACTAGTGTGATTGCCCGGATCTCAAGAAAATTGATCAGGAAACCTGATTTCCAAAGGGCAAGCATCCCTGGACCATGTGGAGGCGGGAGAGCAATCTCCAACCTAGGAGACTGGCGCCAGTGGTCAACACCAGCGCAGGACAGGAAGAAAGTACTTTATCTGAATCATTAAGGACAACAACGTCCACTACCTCAGAGACCGCCTGATCCGGAGGGACTGGCGAAAAATAGCGGTCCAGAGAGGATGGATATCCGTCCCACGCTGGTAGCAATGTCTGCTACAGACGATGGAGATGTAGTCGAGGGAATGGTACTGATGGATTGTCGGCACCATTTTTTTTTTTTTTTTACGAGAGGAAACTTCTGAGCTTCCTGGATCAGTGAAAATCTTTCCTGAAGGGGGAATTATCAACACTCGGGAAGTGTCCAGGCCTGAAACGAGGATCCTCTGAGATGGGATGAAAAGGAATTGCGCAAGTTCTCTAACCGACCTAGACGAGTGAGAGTGTCCACGGTGATGCTGACCCTGTCTGCACAGGCTTGAATGTGCGATCTCTTGAAAAGGAGGTCATCTGGGTAGAGTGGAATCACTATGCCCCGAGAGCACTGGATAGAAATAACGCCTGCCATGACCTTGGAGAACAGTCTAGGAGCAGAGGCGAGACCGAAGGTTAAGGCCGTGAACTGAAAATGGTTGTTTGCGATGGCGAAGCGGAGAAATCCTTGTCGGGCTGGGAAGGATTGGAATGAGAGGAGATAACATAGGAAAAATTCCATCTTGAAGAGACGCACCCTGACAAACTTGTTCGTCTAGGATGGGACGCACGGTTCCATCCTTCTTTGGAAACACGAACAGGTTTGGGTAAGACTGTTTGAACCCGTCTGTGTGTGGGAGCGTGAGAATGGTTCCATAGATGTGGAGTACATGAAATGGCCTAATAAGGTGGGGCCGCTTGTTCCTTTTGTCCTTATAAGACGGGACCGGAGGAAATGAGTTGGCGAGGGGAACAGGAATTCTATGTCCGTATCTGGAAACCACTAGATTTCAGACCCATGTTCGAGAATACCCGCCAGCCAGACCTGGTAAAGCAGGAGTAGATGGATGCCTACCCTGTCCGAGTCTTTCAGATACTGCAATGAGTTATTGAGCAGAGAAACTTGTGGGAAGGGGTACCCTTGAGTTTGGACCGTGAGGGTCTGCGTTCCCAGGAATGGAAGAGCTTAAGAAAGTTAGAGATTTCTTCGAAGGGGAATCTGCTCGCCACTCTCGGAGCCATAGGGCTCTGCTGATGGTAATGGCGTTGGAGCTATAAGAGCGTCGCCGTCCGCTGTATTTAGGGATGCATGTACCCATAATCCCTGGCCCAGGATATTTGGTAATCCAGACTAACCACCTAGTGAGGCAAGCTATTGTCTTGACTGATCTTGGCTAGGGCCCTAGTCCGAACCATCATGCTCTGGCCACCTAGGTGACAGCGAGAGAAGGGAAGAGAGTTGCCCCAGAAACCTCAAAAGACTGACCGCGGGCCAATTGGACGGTCAGTAGGGATTTTAATAGACAAGCCGTCAGTCAAAGACAGTAGAGGTTACTAAGCGAGCCATAATATAGGATCCATTGTTGGAGACTCCGTCCACTCTCTTTTTAGAGAGTGGACAAAAGGGTCCCGTGATAAAACAGCTTTAGCTCAGAGAATCATTTGTCCGGCAACTACTATATCTCTGACCTATGTCAGCAACTCAGGGAGATTAGTAAAAAACCCTGTGAGGACGTTTGGTCCCTTTGAAGGTCTCAGTGAGATAAAGACAAATTTTTGACATAGTACGGCTCTCAGAGCTCTATTAACTGGATCGATGAGGGCATCTAAGGATTCCTGGTATGCTGGCGAATCCGGATATACGGCCACATGAGACTCATATACTGAGTTGTGTTTGCTGCAATCCTCAGGGACGGGGGAGCTGGAAAGAGAGCATGTGTACACCAAAACAGCCTGTGAGATGTTAGTTAGAAAATTGGGCATTCTTTGCTGCTGTCAGCCCGTCTGAAGACTCGAAGGGCAGAGGGCCTTCGTCGCAAGGTAAACTGAAGTCGGAGACGTTGCCCATTCGTTGTGCTCCTGTGAGAAGATGCAAACTGCACAGATTGCAGTGGATAGCCTTCGCGGTAGTGTGGCATTACACGTAGTACACTAGGCGTAAGCGTGCGTTTTATCAGTCAGTGCTCCCAGGTCATATGTCCGTGCCGCCAGAGACAGCAGACTGTGTAGCAGTGACAGACGAGTAACGAAGGTCACATGCAAACCACTCGCCATCTGCACTGATTATCTGCTCAATCCACCATCCCTTTGATAGGGAGATGGAGAGGTTTAGTTAGCCTTCAGTCACCATCCACCTTTGGGCAGTGGTGATACAGTGGGGCCGCACGGACGCCGCATGAAGCCTCAGATATTAATAGAGCATGGAGACTTGCAGGGAAGGGGTTAAGCGCTGTTAAAGCTTACCCAGGGTCCTGTGTCCTGTCCATCTTCGTCTGTCAGACACCGGGATAGCATTATCCCTACTCAGGAGATGCGGCGTTGAAGGGAGAAATGGCGGCCGGAACTTAGTTGGCGCTTCTCGTTTTTGATGAGAAGCGCCAGAACAGGTGGGAGGAGGCATGCAGAGAGGCCGAGAAGCAGGGAGAGCACCAAAAAAACGTGGGCGGAGCTACCCGGGAGGGCGGAACTGAGGCCTACCCGGCCAAAAGCCGGGGACTAAATTAAAGTGGCAGCCGCGGAAGTTGGGTAAGGCCGCGGCCCTGCTGGACGGCTGCAGCGGAGACTCGCAGCGGCGCAGGA